>JARQWZ010003783.1:0-140615 GCA_033150135.1 Gobio occitaniae
GACTTTGAATGTTTGACTGAATTGTTTGCTTTATTTCATGTGTAGCCTATTTCTTTTACTTGTACTTTTGTATTATTGATCATACATAAACTTGCATTTAACAAAAAGAGACTGGGTTGTGTTTCATGTCATTTAATGTTATCACAGTGATAATCATATTGTCTGAACCAGATATTAATATACAGATTTTCTCCTCACTACTAGAACACTACTAGAAGTTGTCACTACTAGAACAAGCTCCTGATTGCTTAAATATCCGCCAAAGTTTAGATTTTTCAACTTGAGCGATTCGCGCGAATCACGCGTTCAAAACGCTCAATTTGCGCCGCAGAATGCCATTTCGCATCTCTGCATTGACTTAACATGTAAATCACTTGCACGAATCGCGTCCGGTGTGAACGCACCATAAGACAGATCAAAAGTCAAACTCCAAGAATGTGCCAGGCAGTTAAAAAAAAAAAAAAACTCTTAGGATGCCAATAATCAAGACAAGCAAACAGGAGCAAGTTATTACATGTGTGTATCGATATATATGTGCAAAATAACTTTAAAGGGTAACTAAACCCCTGCTCAGAGCTTAACTCCGCCCACTGGCAATTTTCAAAAAATGCTGGAAAAGTGGGCAGAGCCCGGCGGACACAGAGGGGATGAACCGAGGGCGGGGCTGAGCGGAGGGCGTGCACCTGAGACCCGCAGTGACGGATTGATTGACAGCTGTCTGACTCGAAAATATGGAGAATGACTGGAGTGACACCAGTAGTTTTGCAACAGAGCGGTCATTTGAAGTAGAGGACTTTTCTCCCCCACCTTCACCTGAAGTGGAGGACGGTGAATTGTCTGAAGACGCAGGGCCAGAGCCTTATCGATTCGAGCCGCTGGCTCAAACTGCGTTAACTCCTGATACCAACGATACTAACGAAACAGCAGCGCAAGAGAGAATGGGACCAGTGTCCGAGTGGTAAAACATTAGCATTGTGGCTAATACTCATAGCAAATGTTAACAAACAAAAAAAGATTTCAAGTCTCCCTCTACAGTTACAAATGATTCTGTCTCAACAGGTGCACGTGTGGACACTGCAGTTCACTGTCCCTGGTAGAGAACGTCTGTTGTAGGGAGATACCCAAGGTATAGCTATGAAATATGACAAGACCAAAGTGTTGAGTCTAGTTAATTTAATAAGTAATATACACAAAACACACATACCAAATAATAAATAAAGATATAGCTATGAAATATGACAAGACCAGAGTGTTAAGTCCTGTTAATTCATTTAATAAGTAACGTACACAAAACAAACACATACCAAATAATAAATAAATCATCCTAACAAAGTAGCAATACACATTCTCATGTTGTAGGTAGTACACAGGTGTGACCAGATTGGTGGAGTGGGCTGTATTACAGCCCATCCAGGCTTTGAGCCAGTAGCACTTAACCCGTATGTGTTACAAGCTGTATATGGCACTTACCAGCAGTTATTTGGTGAAATGGAAGCAACGCTTGTAAATAGGTTAGTTCCAGGAAGGAAGATCAATGTTTTTATAAATAATTTTTTACATTTTTTCCCTCCACTTCAGCATACATCTGCACCTTCTCTCTTTCAGCGGTTATAGACACCTTGCATATCGCAATGTTGTTAGGTGGTGCTGGGGGTACCTTGGCCAACACATAAGGGTGGTCATACCTTCATGCGCTGTGACCAGGATCAGGGAAGAGTTTCCTGAAGAAGGACCATACAGAGGTTTCCTTCCCCCACTGGATTTTTGAATATATTTTTTTATAATATCAAAATAAAGATAATAAATTATAAAGCAGCATTTATACCTGGAGTTACACACTACACAATTTAAAAATCAGCTATAAAACACAATAAATACATAACATATTGCTCCCCTCTTTAGTCTAAATGTGAAGCAGTAGCTTCACAACCTTGTGTTTGATGGGCGCTGTCTATTGAACTTATTGTGGCTACAATGTTGATATGTTAAACGGGCCGATTCCATAAAGAACAGAATTTGCTAGGTGGGAGCAGGGGCGTAGCCAGAACATTTTTTCAGGGGTGGCCAGGTAAGACCCAGTGATTTTATTGGGGTGGCCAAAAAAATTACTACTGACTATGACATGCTGTACCAAAGCAAATTCTACAGAAAATATAGATCAAAAATGAACAAAAAAAATTAAAAATTATAATTTTATTTACAATGTCATACAAAATAAGTCAAATATGTACTGTATGTTGATAATTTTAGGGAAAAAGACAAAAAGCTTAAAGTCAGAAAAAAAATCCTAAACAAAAGAATAAAAGCGCAGACTGTTTGTGTGAGAGCAGCGATTTTAACGTCAACTCTTAGTCATTGTCAAGTGCTTTTCAGCTTGCACAACAGGGGTGGCCAGAGGGGTGGCCAAGCTTCAAACAGGGGTGGCACTGGCCACCCATGGCCACCCCTTAGCTATGCCCCTGGGTGGGAGATACCTTGATCAGCCTGTACAAGTGATCATAACTGCATGCGCTGTTTCAAAAGATTATAGTATATATTGACTGTATTGAACTGTGTAGTACTGTAGTTTCTAATACATTTAGTCAGCGAGTTCTTTGCTTTGAAGTACCTATAAAAAGTCTCAGAACCTATAGTGATAATTGGAGCTGTTGAAGAGAAGTGAAGCTGTTTTGAAAGACAGAACCGAAGAGAAGATGCATAGCAGCAAACTTAAGGGTGAGGATGAAGTATCTTGAAGTAGAGATGCAGGAACAGAAACCGTCATTCTGAAATAAATAAATAATACAATTTCTTAGATTACACGTAATTCTAATGACAATAAAATAAGAGATTATCACACACCTCGTGTTCTTAAAGAACCGTGACCTGTGTCTGCTCACTGCCTCCTCCTTGTCAGGCCGAATAAACTGAGCACACAGTTTTTCTGGCACAGCTATTTGCCCAGAGAAGTCCAGGTACGGCTGAGGGTCTACCACCACATGGTGGAACAGCAGCTCCATTAATTTGTCAACGTAGCCTTCAGAAAGAGAATTGTTATAATATTTTTTTTTCTGACATAACTCAGACAAGTACAACTTACCTGTGGTAGGATTGCTCTTCAGAGCTCTCACTGTGAAATCACCATGCTTAAATTTCGGGAAAACAATTGAGTACCGCAGATCACCAGCTGCAGTAGATGCCTGTGATCGGCCTGAATTTTCATTATAATGCATTGCTGCAAGCTGTAGTCTGAAATTAAAAAGATAATGAATCGATCTCTAACATGACAATGTGTATTTACAGGTTACAACATTGTAGTGTATTTAGTAAGCAGCACTAAATGTGTAATACATTATCCTGTTTACCTGCACAACATTCCTTTGAAGGAGAATACCACATTTTTGGGTGAGTACTTCAGAATGAGGCTGTGGAAACATTCGATTCCAGAGGTGTGGTATTCAGGACTAATTTTGTGCATGTCTTTAATAAGACGTGGTGACAACAAAATTGACATGAATTTCTCACATGCTGCTGTGCCTAAACAAAAGATGAAAAGTTGTTAATACAACAGCAGATAGCAGTGTGGCAGGAAAACTTTAAATGCTATCACGTTACCAGAATATATTTGTCAATACAGTTTTATAATTTGGATTAAATTTGACTTGTTGCAATGGAGATATTGGAGATCAATATAAATCTATAGAGTGACGTGACTACAATTGTACAAAAGTACATCTGTACTTACTTGGTTGGAGCCAGTGTCTCGCCTGATCACCAACCAGAGGCTCATGGAGACAAGAAGGAAACAGGGCATTTTCGTGGCTGTGGATGTTTTGAATGTGGTTCGCTACAGAGCTCCACTTGGCCACGACCTCCTCCCCAGATGTCGATGTGGTCGCAGACCAGTAGAGGTGATTGACCACACTCTTTCTCCACAGCCCCACGTCTTGCAGTCCCTTACCCTTACTAAGGGCATCCATTTTTTTAACAAGCCCTGAGCACATAAAAAATAAATACAATTACTGTAACTAGTGTTTCCCGCAGCACTGTATAGACCAAGGTGGTGGACTAACATTCAGTATAGGCTATATGATAGAAATCTTTGTGATATATAACATCTACCACATTAACTGACCATTTTTATGTAAGAAATACTGGTATTGTATTTATTTTCAAAATACTAACCTTTTCCCATATGCCAAGGGTCGAAGTAGTGTCTAATATCCTTTTTCTGTTCTCTCATGAATTTCTGTACCCCTGTATGACGGTCAGTCACCAAAGACTGGACCACAAGACCTCTTTGTTCAAGAAGAGACAGGCTTCTTTCAAAACCCTCCTTCTCCATCCGTTGACTGTTTCCAACTTCATTGCTCTGCAAACACACAAAAAAATACTTTAGAACAATGCACAGTATATAGTAATTCACATAATGTGTTTTCATTGTGTAGTTAATTACCTGGACTAGTTGGATGTCTATGACCCTATTGGCTTTGAGATCCATCATGGTGTAGCTGCCATATTTTGCTGAATGTCCTACAATTGTTTTATTTGCACTTTAGTCAACAACGCCTGACAGCAGTCTCTATATGTAGTTAATGAGTTATTTATTACCAGGAGAATCAGCTCTCATGTCCCCACCAAGAGTCACAGCCCCATCAGCAATGGCATTTTCAATAACGTCATCCTGCTCAATCTTCCACTGCCAGTTTATGGTGGGGATAAGGAGCTTGGCTTGATGCTTGTGGAAGCACTGCTCAGAGATCCCCTGGATTTTGAAGGCATCCAAGAACTAAAGAAAAAATACATCTTCATATAAATGGCCTGAGGGGTGTGCAAATATTATATGCATATATTATTATCTCTCACCTTTGATATCTGGCAAAATGATGCGCCAGTGAACAGAACAGCTGCACAGAGCTGTAGGTTTCCCGCTGGTATATTGTTTACCATTGGCTGGCTCGACCAATCCCTGGAGTACTCACAGTGAGCACAGTGCTGTTTGACATGGAGAAGTGTCCCAATGGTTGTTCGTGAAACAACCGAACTCCGGGTGCAGACAGGGCATCTTCTAAAAAGCTCCAGCAGTTTATCTTCATAAACAATGTACTTGGTCACATTGTGGGGTAATACCTCTTTGGAGACACTATGTAAAAATAAAAACAATTTTAAATAAAAGCATAAATCATCATAATTTGGTTATGTAATGTGTATGTATCAGAAACAACTTCATGATACATAATCAAAAGTATTTAAAAACAAGTAATAGCTTATAAAATATAAAAACAGTCAAATAGAACAGAAAAACCGAACAGACTTAACGCATTACCTTGTAGAGTTCATGGTGCTCTCACTTCCATCTTGAAGGTAGCTGGAGTCATCAGTGGACACCTCACATCTTTTTCTCTTTATTGGTGTAGAGGTTGCCCCGGGACACTCTGTGAAAGGCTCCATCAGTGTGACTGTGTCACAGGACACACTCCTGTTAGCCATTCTGGCCTGGGTGGCTTCACAAATAAATAATCCATTTGTTATCAATAAGCAGCAAAAATACAAAAAATGATATCATCTTGACTATATAATGAGATATACAAAAGCTCGATTCAATCACCTTTGCTTCTCCTTATGGGCTTCACGTTGGCCTGCACACCTGCAGATCTGGAGATGACTGATTCAGTCTGACACCCAATTTCTCTGGTCATCATAGGCTAAAATAAAATGTGTTATTGTTTACAATTACAGTCTTATATTCAGCGATTTTTAAATGTTTATAAATAATATTAGTGATATGAATATTCTCTAACGTTTAGCATACTTTGCCTAACTTAGCAACATGACAAACTGATGAATTAACTTGAGCTTAATAGGAAGGAACATACATTTTAATTACAAATGCTCACTCACCTCAAGACACCGCTGCGGTGGTGGAGTCCATGCAGGAGGAGCAGCGTTTGGCACTGCGTCGCTTTTCAGCACGAGCTGTTTGCAGAAGCCCGTTTCCACCTCCATTGCGTTGGAGAAACAATCCCGCGAAAAATGCAGTTTGCACACTCCAGCTCTAGGCGGGAACTCGCAGTCATCCAGGCCAAGTGCATGCCACTGGCGCCTAATTTCCAAGTCTGCTGGAAAGCTATGCAGTCCAGCACTGCTGTTGCAACCAGCAACACAACACCTACGTACCATCCTAACTAACCACTGTACTAAATACAGATAAAACTAATGCTAACAATATACGCTAACTTGAAGCTATCTTAACTGATGCAATACGATGCTAACTAACTATGCTAATTAATTAACTAAACTAGGCTACTCGAAATAATCTATATAAATATAAATGGCTATGCTAACTAGATGCTAATATACACTATCCTGATAATTTTCAATACTTGCAATTCCAACTCCTGACTCGCTACAGTGGATTTGACGGAACAAGATGTTTTTATACCAGGGGCTGAGCCAAGGGCGTGGTGAGCTCATGCCAGGGCGTGGTGAGCTCGTACCAGGGGCGTGGTAGTGAGCCGTTAGCGGTACCATCCTACGTCACGATGTACCACAACGTCCAATAGGAAAATTCAACTGCAGTAGCCACCGTTCAACCCTAAGAGGGCAGCACTTTGGCGGTTTTACACCATATTTTATAAAATTAAAACACTTTATACTCAAATGTCAAAACATTGACTCAAATCAATGAACATCATTAATAAAGCCCCAGTATTACAGATCATTAACTAAAAAAAGTTGGTCTAGGGTTTAGTTACCCTTTAACTAGATACATCTTTATCAATAACGATTGAAAAATGTCCGATAGTGCTCAAAAGTCGACAATTGGGAATTTACATCATTAAAAGAAGTCTTTGTGAAGTCTTTGAGGTTAATTAAAACATACTTACGAAGGCAAAGGCAAAGACGTTGAGTAATATGGCTCTGAAAAGAGCCTTTGGGGTGTATGTAGTTCCTGTTGAGAAAAAAGAAACATGAAAAGGAGTCAACTATATTGCAAATGCCTTTGTGAATTAATATGCACTCAGTTTTAATTTATCTTTATTGACTAAAACAGTATGTTAAGAACATAGCAAATCAGAATTGTGGGATGACTTCTAGATTGATCACTTACAAAAATCAGATGAAAATCAATCACTGAAAAAAACAGAAAAGACAATTATTCTATTTTGTTTAAATTTAAATGAGAAAGGTTAATAAAGGCTCTATTTTATGAATAGGTGTGTGTCCAAAAAAACACTTACTTCACTTAAAGCTACACTGTGTAACTTTTTTAGTTTATTCTTAGCTAAAAACACTTAGTTCTTTCAAAAATATATGTGCTCATTCATGTATATTTACTTCTTTCAAGTAATAAAGTATTCTCGTAAGTTTATAATATGCCATTGAAAATACATACGGGTGAGGGGTTTGAATGCGGGTCGCCATGTTGCCCCTCCATCTTGAAAGTACATTAGCCAAAGAGGGACATACCCGTAAATTCAAGCTTCGCCTTTCGCGTTTTAACACTCGATGGCACCGTGTCGAATGTGGACGAGATCGAACTGGAAGCCATGTTAATCTTGGACTAAATCGGCCATTGTAGGAGTTAAAACGAAATCAGAATTGAGAGGAACAGAAACTAATATTCACTGGATGGTCATATACCTTTTCACGGCTAGATGGGGGAAAATATCACACAGTGTAGCTTTAACTACTTCATAACCACTTGTCTCTACAGCAGTGTTTCCCAACCTTTTTTCAGTCATGGTACCCTATGAAAATGTTCTCCATTTTGTGGCCCCCCCTCGCATACGTTACGCTAGGGGTGTAACCGTACAGACTGCTCACGGTTCGGTGTGTATCACGGTTTTAGGTTCACGGTTTCGGTACGGTTCAGTATTTGCTATGTTCAGGGAAAAAAGGACTACTGTCAAATAAAAATAAAGAAAATAATAAGAACAAATAACTTAAATACAAGCAGCAGCACAAATAAATAATATTGAGCAAAGATACTTATAAAGTAAACTATGCTTTTCAGGTTTTTCAGGTAGGTCTAACATTATAATGTTATTATAATAGTTTTGAGGTACAGAAATTGATCAAATTAAAATAACATTGCATGTTTGACTGTATAAATTAAAGATTAATCCTATGAAGCTTACAAAAGCTATTCAATCAAGAGCAGCGAGTGATGTCCTTGTCTTTTGTTGTTTGGCATTAAACAGACAGCAGTAAAGGCCCTTTTGAGACCTAATGCTCGTATATGCGTCGTCTTTCACGACTCTAAAAAGTTTACTTAAGGCATATACAGACTATGTCTGCTAGAATACTCATCAAGATGGACATGTTGACATACTTTTTGAGTGAGTTTGTCCGTTCAAGAGCTAGCCTTGAAAGAGAACTCAATATTTGCGCGCTGTGAGACGTGTGCGCGCTTCGGGTTAGTGCACAGAGACAAATTTTCTCACAGCGCGCGACTTCTCATTCGCGTCTTCTGGCACTAAACCCGGATGATGACGGCGAAAAGGACTGGTCATATTCGAACATACCACAGCACTAGCATTGAACAAAGTTTACAAATAGAGAATTATTTGAAAAATGCGGCACCCCGGTTGGGAAACACTGATCTACAGTGGCTGCGCGCTTGTACTGAACTGAGCTCTTTGATTGGCAGGTCTACTTTTAACGTTACCATAGAAGCGCACAACAAAAGAGCAGCCTTTAATTTTAAACATGTCACTTAGACAAAATCATAAAAAAATGCCTTCAGAGTGTAAGGGGTTAATATTAGTGATGGGTCGTTCGCGAATGAGTCGGCTCTAAGAGCCGGCTCTTTTAGGTGAACGACGGGAGCTGGCTCGCATTTCTGAAGAGCCGACTCTATTTAAAAAAATATATAGCCTATAGAAATTAAATCATTATGTCATAATTAAATAATGAATTTTATTTTATTTACAATAATTGACTAATTCAAAGAACAAAAAAAAATATGAAATAGGTCTAAAGGCGCACACATTCGTTTCGACTGTCTGGTCAGCCTCACATTCTGTTCCTGTCAATCATACACGAGGTGTCAACCAATTATACGGCATGAGGGAGGGGCCGAGCTATCACACACACGCGTCGCACACACAGTGTCAACTGTCAAACCCGGAGGAGAGGAGAGGAAAAACAGCTGTGAAAAGTTCAAACAAAAGCAGGAAAATGAGTCGGAAGCACAGCAGCATTTGGAATCATTTTAATGATGTAGACAATGTTAAAGCACAGTGTAGAATTTGCCAAAACAAAATCTCACATAAAGCCGGTTCTACCCACAACCTACACCGGCATATGCGAACTGTGCATGCAACTGTGAAGCTAGCGGAGCTTCAAGAAACTAGCGGTCCTGCTAGTGATGGTGGTGGAGGAGCGACAGGAGCCAGCACCTCACGTGGAGATGTATCCACTCAATCAAGTAGGCCTAATCCGCGACCCAAAGCAACGCAGTCTTCTATAATGGACCAGTTGCAAATGCAAATGTTTAATAGGCCTAGTATTATTTTTTCATAAATCAATGCATTTTTAAAGAAATTGTGAGACATTGTGAGTATTATTATTTAATTTAATCTTTTAATTAGAATTTTCACACCTATTATAGACAAAACATAAAAAAAAATTAAAGAGCCGTTTGTGAGCCAAAAGAGCCGGCTCTTTTCAGTGAGCTGAGTCAAACGAGCCGGCTCACGAAAAAGAGCCGGATTGCCCATCACTAGTTAATATTATAAAAGGACAGTAATTTTTGTGTGGACAAAAGACAGTCTGTTAATTTATGACCGTTTATTAGTTTAACCTGGCTGTTTACCAAACGATTCTCCTCAGGCTGAAAGAGAAAAACGAGTTCCCCTAAAAATACTGTCTAAAATAACTCATTGAAAATATTTAACACGCGAATATAAACCAGTTAATACCAAGTCAACAGTTAACAACTAACCAAGTCTAAAAACACGTAAGTTACGTCTGGCGCCAATTTCTGTCACCCGTTTATCGAAAACATTTCTCAGGAAACTCGAAGTTTTTCTAACAAAATAATATTTTTCAATAAAAAAAGAAGTACACAAAACAAAATAAACACATACTGGCCTGAAAATTGTGTTTGACATGGATAAACATACCACAAGAGAGTCCAGTACTACCGAGGCGATATGCTTCTGTGTAAGTTAAATCACGCGCATAAAAATGTGCACGCGCCACCTGACCTAAACGCCCCCTTGGTTAAAAAAATGACAATATTTACATTTGAAAATTATACTCAAAAGAGATGCAGTAGATTTTGGTCCGCGCTTGAAAATTCATTTATAAAAAGATAACATAAACCTAAACAAAATGTCTCAAAAAAAGAAACGTGATGTTTACGTTTAGAACTCATTTTGTCGTTTAAATTGCATAATTTTTTTTAAAATCTTTTTTTCTGAACCTGTTTGGGACGTATGTTTGTTGGGTATTATCATCATATATAAATTGTGGCATACGGACAAGCTCAACATACCTTCGCGCTTACACCGCCAGCTTGATGTGGACCTGTTGCTAGGCAGCAGCAGTTGTGGGGAAGATAAAAAAAGAAGCGGGATCGGCAAAATGGTTCTTCACGGTTCCTCCGCCGATCTCCGGAGTGTGCATGGATTGGAGTGGCTGTATACCATCGCGCCGATGGTTTACCCACCTAAGTTTTTTTGGTGTGCAGGGGAAAAACCCCTTCCGATACTTTGCCGCTGGTGCCCTCCAATTGCCAACGTTGGTAAGACTGAACGTGCTGTCTGGGAGTGCAATATGGTTTTGTTCAGATGAGTCTCCTGACCTTTCATGAGCACCATGAAATAGCAGAGAGTCAGGGGACAGAAGCAGCATTAGTGGACGCTCACATGAATTAGGACTAGGGGAGCTTAACTATCCCCCCCAAACAAACCACACCTGGCAATCCTCTTGAGAATAAAACAAGAGGATGGAATTAGACAATTAAAATTCTTAGACGTCCTATGAATGAATTACGAATTAGTGCAATATGGTTTTGTTCAGATGAGTCTCCTGCCCTTTCATGAGCACCATGAAATAGCATTGAGTCAGGGGACAGCAGCAGCATTAGTGGACGCTCACATGAATTAGGACTAGGGGAGCTGAAACTATCCCCCCCCAGACCATACCAGGCAATCCTCCCTGGCTCTTCCAGCTAATTGAAGAGACAGCAGAGGATACAAAGCAATTTCATCTAGCACGAGGATGTAGCTAGTTATTGATACGAGTAAATAAATAGGCGATATGGCTCTGTCCTAAATTCCCCTTCATTATCATGGGGAGCTCCACGAAATCCAAAACAGGGAATAGCAGCAGCTTCTAGGGGCAATCATCCTATTTTATAGACTGGAGAGTAGCATAAATCCCCCCAATAGACCATAACCGGCAATCCTCCCAGGCGCTTCCTTCTAAATCGAAGAGCCACGGAGGATCCAAAAGAGTGTTTCGAGAGAAGGCAATCAAACTGAATTTAATTGTAAAGATCCAATCGATCTACGTGAAGCTAGCATGATGAATGTAACCAGCTAATTGATTAATTCATTTATAATATAATATTAATTAGTGAACCCCCTGACTGCTTTGACAGCCCAATCCAGTGTTGACAGGTTTGAAACCTGGCGGCTGAATTTCTTATAAAAGTGAAGCCAAACCATGGCAACACCGTGGGTTGTAGTAGTCTGTGTTTGGATTGGCGTTATTGTTGAGGAGAGTGGATTGAGTTTATTTCAGTGTCACCCTCTGCCATATTTTTTTCTTTTATTTATTTTTATTATTATTAATTAGAGAACATATGAAAATTGTTACATAAAAAAATGCATCAAAGACAGAAACTTCATAAACCCTCTGCTACATTATACAAGGACAAAGCTTTCACACATGATACTGCCCTGCAAAAAAACCCATAGAAACCATTACAGAAGTTCTATTGGATTTAATGGTTTATGGGAATTTTATTGGTTGTAATGGGAATTATAGTGGTCTCTACTGATATATGTTGGGTTCTATTGGTGGGTGCATTAAATCCTAATGGAATATGTCCCAAAAACACTACCAAAAATAATTCTGTAGTGGTTTAAATGGTAAAACCAATGGTTCCTATTGGTATTTTAATAAAAACCATTAGAATTTCTGTGATGATTTCTTTTTTAAGCTGGTCTGATCTTCTGTCCTTGTCTAAAGAAATAATTACCCACACACACATCATGCTTAATGTTTTATTATCAAGGTGAACACATGAAATTAATCAGTATCTGTAAAATTCACCTAAATGAATTTCACAGCACTAACACAGTTTCAGCTTTGATTGCCTCGGTAAACACGTAATAAACGGGGCGTTAACGTATAAGCCTACTTGCATTTTATGGTTGTCAGCTTTGTTGCATTACATTTACTTCACCAGGAGATGGTGCTGCAATTTCTACCTGAATGAAGCTTTGAGTAATGAACCTAGCATTTACTGAAAACGACTAGCTTAAGCAATGCAGATACCATTGTCAATTGGCTTTATGCACAGCTGCACTACTTCCTGAACTTCAGCCAGCTCCTTTGTTTCCTGTCTGCCATTATTGGACAAACTGATTAATCCAGGTGTGCCTGACCTCTGTAGTAACAACAACAATAATCAGACACACCTGGATTAATCAGTTTGTCAAATAATGGCAGACAGGAAACAAAGGAGCTGGCTGAAGTTCAGGAAGTAGTGCAGCTGTGCATAAAGCCCATTACGTTGCCAATTACCTGATAATTTTTAACAGGGTTTTAAAACTAACTTAGCTTCATGAAGACGCAGATGAGTGAGAGTGAAAATTGCCAGCTGAGACATATGCTTGATATACTTAACTTGTGGAGTGCAGATTTCTCTGAAATTGTTCTTGAGTCAGTCACAAAGTTTTAAGTATAACTTCAGAGAGTCCATGAAAATAATGCAGCGATGCAAACTCCAAATTAGACAGTTTATGAACCATGCGACAAAATCGCAAGTTCAAGTTTACAACCTCAATGAATGAGAGGTGAACCGTGTGGGGGCAAATTGCTCTCGCTGTATTTCGCACTGCACAAATCCTTGTGATATGATTCTGTTTTGCCTGCCGTATTCCCCATTTAATTAGCTCCTGACAAATCTTGTATTAAAGCAAAACATGAACTTGAGCAGTGAGTGATTTTAACTAATAAATATCCCAGAGCCCGAGACACAGAACCCAGTGAAACATTTGCCAAATGATATAATTACAGCTCATCAAGCGGGGTTGCTTTCGTTGAGAAAATAGAGTGTAACGTTAGAACTTGAACCGGCACACTCGGATAAGCTGGAGAAAAAATAAAAAAAAATAATTCTTACTAGACAGCATTTTGTCTAGATATAAGCTGACGAAAGTATCCAACACATGGTCATAATTGTTGCTGCTCCCATAGTTATGAAATAGTCCTGATATAATTCTGCTGAAAATGCAGCTGCTGGCTTTTGTATGTAATATTGAATACATTATTTGCAAAAATAATGCTCACATTGCATGATTGAATCATTAGCCAACACATACTTATCACACTCAATAGAACACAGAGTGAAAGGCAATGCACTTTAAAAGAGCCTTGTGTATGTTCGATGATTTGTTAAAGCAGACTGCACAAAATGCATAGTGATAAGCAAAGGAAAACCAATAAATTCTTATCCTGGTTGCAGGGCTGCCAACTCTCACGCATTGGCCGTGAGACACACGCATTTGATTGGTTTCACACGCTCACACGCCACACCCCCGATTTCTCACGCTGAAGTTTCAGCCCTGTCAGTCAAATGTCTAAAAGATGAGTTTATCTATAGATCTACCTGTTGAGCCACTCGTGATCGACTAGTTATGCTTTCGGTGAGGGGGTTCAAGAGCGCCCCTGTCTGTGGAATTTGCCATTTTCTCACATATGTGATGCTACTTCACAAGCCACCCCAGGCGCATTTTCCCCCGCATTTCCCCGGCTTCAGGTATGTATGCTTTGAGTATTTATTGAGTGTATGCTTGAGTATTTATGCTCTTGAACTTTAAATAGCGTTTGCTTATTCATTTGTGTGAGTTGTTAAAGGCATTTCGAGAGCTTTGTGAACGTAATTTTTTAAGGGCTATTAAGTGGTGACCAGATGTCTAAAATGGAAACGGGGACATTTCCTATTTGTGTGGTCAAAATATCACAATTTTTTTTATATGTTTATTATGTATTCATTTAAAAAAACGGGTACAATATATTTTTGAATGTTTATGTTGTCGTTGTTTTTTTTTGGGTTCCCTCCCTATTTATTATTAACATTAATAATTAGGCCCAAGCTCATACAAACAGTAGCCTTAGCCCTTTTACTTTAATTTAACATGAATAGTTAGAATGTTACTACCTTGAAAGCGATAAAGATGTTTCTTTATATTTGACGACAATGGCGCTCTGCTCTCCGTTAAGTTCTAGTGGTGCGCGCGCGACCAAGTAGAGTCACCATCTGCTGGTGAAAATAATCACTACACCATTGCTCATTTAACCAGTATGCTGCTGTATGTTGGGCTTTTTTTGTTGTTGCAATGTATCAGTGGGTTGTGAACGAGCTGTAAAACAGGGACATTTCTGGGGACGGTTCCAGTCAAGGACAGAACACCAAAAACCAGGGCTGTCCCTGGAAAACGGGGATGTCTGGTCACTCTAGGCTATATACATGCTGTAATTGATAGGCCTACATTAGTGTAGATGATGTATTAAACAAAGATTATTTAAATTCCTGAAGGTTTCAAGTATGCCCCGCAATAAGGCAAGGCCAGGAGGAGAAAAGATGAGTAAAGGGAAAACAGGAGAAAAGAGGAAAGACATTTTGTTTTTTTTACTCAAAGATCAGCCACAGCAAAAAAAGAGCCGCACAACAGACAGAAGAGCAACAGACAGGACAGACCGAACGAGAACAGCGACAGACAGAACAAGAACAGACAGAACGACAGACAGAACAAGAACAGCGACAGACAGAACAGCAACAGACAGAACAAGAACAGCGACAGACAGAAGAGCAACAGACAGAACAAGAACAGCGACAGACAGAAGAGCAACAGACAGAACAAGAACAGACAGAATGACAGACAGAACAAGAACAGCGACAGACAGAACAGCAACAGATAGATTTGCTTGTTGCCGATTCTGATTCAGAACAAAGACAGACAGAAAACCACCAACAGCAGCAGCCCGAGCAGAGGTCGAAGATGAGAGCCTTGTGTGGAGCTGCAACATACAGATGCACCTTCAAGAATGAGTGGACCACAAAATGGCCATTTATCACTAAAGGTAGCCTCAGCACACATTACTGGTGTTCTGTATGTCGTGTGGAAAACACATGTTGCCACCAGGGTGTTTCAGATATTGTGCGACATGTTAAGAGCAAGGGCCACCAGGAAAAAGAACGGGCCATTGAATCCACCACTACAATTGACAGATTTTCGATGTCCGCTTCCTCTGTTGGGGGGATGTCAGACCAAGAGGCTAAGGTATGCTATGTGTCATAATTTACCGTCTTGTTTAGGTTTTGTATTTCTGTGTTCTGTTTCACAGTCAGGTTTTCTTAGTTTTATGTCTTAATTGCCCATTGTGTTCACCTGTGCCCTGTTGGCTCTGGTGTCTATTTAAAAACTCACTTTTTTCTTACAGACAAGAAGAGCTGAAGTTAAAATGACAGCAACATTAGTTCAGCACAATGTGCCGCTTGCATTGACTGAGCACCTGGGGCCTCTTCTGAAGGAGTGTTTCAAGGATTCCAAAACAGCCCAGGAGTACAAGTGTGCCAGAACCAAGAGTTCATGTATAGTTAATGAAGCACTGGCACCACATTTCATGAGTGAGTTGGTGATACAAATGAGGGAAGGGCCATACACACTCATCACAGATGGATCCAATGACACAGGTATTTCCCAAACTATTGAACATGACGTTTTTCTCTTTCTCCACAATCAGGCATGATATAGTTTTTCAAACATGTATATAAGCAGATGGGAGGCTTTATATGCTTACATGCTGTCATTGCAGGAGTAGAGAAGATGAACCCCCTCACTGTCCGGATGTTTATGAAAGATAAGGTTGTGCACCGCTTCCTAGGGATGTGTACAACTAGTGGAACAAGGTGTGGGACAGCAGACATAATCTTCAGCAAGATAAATGCCACCTTAGCAGAAAAGGCTATCCCATGGCAAAACTGTGTTGGTCTGTCTGTGGACAATGCTGCTGTGAACATAGGTTCAAAGAATTCCATCGCCTCCAGAATCCTAAAAGAACACTTCAGTATTTACGTTCATGGTTGCCCATGTCATATAGTCCACAACATCGCTAAAAGAGCTGGGATGGGATTTTTGGACGTAAGTATAGGCCTTATTGTACTTTACATACAATACAATAATAAATTAAGATACTCTGGGTTCTATGATTTATAATGAAATGTCTGTGACAGAATTTTGTGAGCTCCATGAAGCAGAGTATATGTAAATCCTCATGCATGTCTCTGTCCGTTGGTTGAGCCTTGAACGCTGTCTGACCCGGATTCTGAGTCTATATGAACCTCTGGCCAGCTACTTCAAATCTGCTAGTATGATCCCTCATACTATGTTCATTATCCAGCTACTACAAATACCACAGAATTGTTAACTGTACACTTGTGATATTGACAACCTTGTTTTTTTTTTTTTTTTTTTTATTCAAGATGATAATCAGGCGAAGTTCAGGAGACTTCAGAAGGCACTATCTGACCCCATGACGGAGGTGTACCTACTGTTCTTCCAGGCCACCATACCAGTATTCACTTCATTTAACCTCCTGCTCCAGAGAGAACAGTCTTCAATATTTTTGCTACATGATGAGGTACAATGGGAGGGTGGGATTTTCTTCTGGGTTTTTTTTTTGTTTGTTTGTTTTTGTTTTTTGCTGCTTCTAGCAGCTTATGCAAGTTTCACCCACTGTTTTACACCTGTTAAATCAATATCGGTTCATGCAAGATGGCGCCTGTGTTCGGCTTTGCCTCTGCACCCTCTTTGTCCTCACGTATATTTGTGGTTTGTCTAGTGTTGTTTTTTGTTTTTACAACCTTGATAACTACTAGCTGCGTCTCAGCTGTTTTACAATATGATCGACACACATTATTTTCCATCAAGGAGAATATGAAAGTACTTTGTGAGACCTGGACTAAGTCCACAGAGTTTTTCCCTCCAACTTTTGACAGGTCCACGTCATCGCCTGTGTACCTGATGCTAGCCAAGCCTCGCGGGAGTCGCGGCAGGAGAAGGAAACGGGGATCCAGGGCTGGAGCCCAGGTCAGGCTGAGGAAACAACGTAAACAACCTCCATGGTCAAGCGATCCTCGAATTCTCTGGGTTGAGCGGTGCTTGCAGCCGGTTTCTGTTCGCGAGTCGGACAGAGACTTGTCCTGTGCGCCTTCGTCCCCCAGGTGTATTCCATCTGAACGGCTCTACTTGACTTGGCGGCCCCGAAATCACCTTTTGCGAGAGCGGATCTTGCGTCCTGTTACATGCCAGGTAGCAAGTGACAACCCTGCGATATCTGAGCGTTCTCAGCCGGCTCGATTTGCTTTGTTCAACGCACGCTCCATCGCCAATAAAGCATTCTTTCTCCGTGATTTATTTACAGAGAAATGCATTGACTTTTTGTTCATAACGGAGACCTGGCAGCGAGAAATGGAATATACTCATCTCAATGAACTGTGTCCCCCAGACTGTTATGTGTTTGGGACTATGCGAAAGTTGCGGCGAGGAGGAGG
The DNA here is from genome assembly GCA_033150135.1 of Gobio occitaniae. NCBI lineage: Eukaryota > Metazoa > Chordata > Actinopteri > Cypriniformes > Gobionidae > Gobio > Gobio occitaniae. The sequence goes on from JARQWZ010003783.1 coordinate 17,780, forward strand.
ACTCGCGCTTGTTTACCGTAACCGTTTCTGCTGCAGGCTGATGAATCCTGATCCCTTCGATTCCTAAGGTTGGAAATATTGACTCATTCTATTGTGTGTTAATTTACCGACCTCCTGGTCCTGCTCGTTTGTTTTTAGAGCAATTCGCTGAGTTTTTATCCTCAATTATCAAACTTGATAATGTTTTGTTGCTCGGGGATTTTAACTTTCACATTGATGATCACTCGTGTACTGTAGCATCTGAGTTTTTAAGTCTCACTGAATCATTCAATTTTAAACAGTGTGTCTTTGGTCCTACACACGTAAAAGGCCATACACTGGACCTTGTTTTTTCTCTGGGTCTTAACATTGACCAGTTGAGTATTGTGGATATCAATGTGACTGACCACTGTTGTATATTTTTCAATTTGTCTTTTAATATGGAATATCTGCCTTGTAAACCAATGTTACAAAGACGCGTTACAAACCGAACTACCGCTGAAAAATTTTCCGAGTCATTTGATCCTAGTTCGTTCAATGATAGTAATGATGCTGAATCTTTTTTACAGTCTTTTAATAATCACTGTCAATCTGTTTTAAATAACGTTGCTCCACTGAAAAGCAAAAACACTTTCCCTAAGAAACCTTGTCTGTGGATGAATGAAGAAATATTGTCTCTTAAAAGAAAGTGTCGTAAAGTAGAACGCTTGTGGAAATCAACTAGTCTTGAAGTGCATAGACTGTACTTGAAGGAGCTTATTACATCAATGAATTATATGATAAAACAGACCAGGTCGGACTATTTTGCTAATCTAATAGTTGTAAACAAGAAAAACCCTAAAGTCTTGTTTGATACAATATCTATGATAGTCTCTCCTCTAGCCCCTCAAGTACCGGTTCACTCAAAAGTTGATTGTAAAAGTTTTTTACACGCTTTTGTAGACAAGGTACAAGACATTAGAGCCAGTATAAACCCATCCGAGGTTACATCTTGTTGTTTCTCTCCCTTGTACTCTTGGGAAACGTTTTCACCTATCAATGGTGAGGACATTAAGGGTTTACTAAGAAAAGTGAAACCATCTTCATGCCCGCTAGATGTTTTCCCAACTTCTTTACTGTTAAATGTGTTTAATTTAGTGGGACCATATGTTGTTAAATTGATCAACCTTTCCCTTTCAACTGGATCAGTGCCCAGCCTTTTTAAACAAGCTGTTGTTAGTCCCATACTGAAAAAACCCAATTTGGATATTTCTGTTCCAGCTAATTACAGGCCTATATCTAAATTACCTTTTTTTTATCTAAATTGCTTGAGAGAGTGGTAGCAGAGCAGCTGAATGCGTTTCTTGAAAGTAAAAAGTTGTTTGATAAATTTCAGTCAGGTTTTCGTAAAAATCATTCAACTGAGACTGCGCTTCTAAAAGTATCAAGTGACATTCTGATGGCTGCAGACTCTGGACACCACACTGTGTTGATCTTACTTGACTTATCATCGGCATTTGATACATTAGACCATACTGTATTGATAAATCGGCTACAAAATGAAATGGGATTCTCAGGGTCGGTTTTAAAATGGTTTGCCTCTTATTTGAGTGACAGAACATTTTGTGTGCATGCTAACAATATCCTTTCAGAAATGACTCCTCTGTTTTGTGGAGTTCCTCAGGGCTCGGTTTTAGGTCCTATTTTGTTTTTAATGTATATTAGCCCTCTTGGTGCAATCATTCGTAATTTTAAGAACGTGTCTTATCACTTTTATGCTGACGACGTCCAGTTGTACTGCACATTCAAAGAGTCAGAATTAGATAAATTAACTGAATTGATGGAATGCATGTCTAGCATAAAGGTCTGGTTAAATAAGAATTATTTACAACTAAACACAAAAAAGACTGAAACCTTAATTATTGCTCCAGACCAAAAACTACCTCTAATTAAACAACATCTCTGTTCCTTGGACTCAACCATTCAGTTGAGCCTAAGAAACCTTGGTGTTCTGTTCGACCATTCAATGTCTCTGGATGGTCATTCTAGACAGTTGGTCAGAAACTGTTTTTATCACTTGAGAAACATCTCTAAACTGAGGACCTTTTTGCCAAAAGATACCATGGATTTGATTATTCACGCTTTCATTTCTTCACGTTTAGACTACTGTAATTCTCTTTTTACTTGTTTTAACAAATCCTCACTGAGTCGTCTCCAAATTGTGCAAAACGCTGCAGCCAGGCTTCTAACAGGAACCAACAGAAGGGCACACATTACTCCAATCTTATTTACATTACATTGGCTGCCTGTCAAATACAGAATTGATTATAAAATCTTAGTTCTAACTTTTAGAGCACTACAAGGTCAGACCCCCCAATATATCACAGACTTGCTGTCACCATACTCTTCCTCTCGTACTCTTCGTTCTTCTGGTCAAAATCTCCTGAGTGTCCCCAAAACCCGTCTTAAAACACGGGGAGACCTGTCCTTTCAAGCAGCTGCCCCTAAATTATGGAATGCTCTTCTCCCCGCTTTGCGTGTGGCAGAATCTGTTGACTCATTTAAAAAGCAGCTGAAGACACTTTTATTTAGACAAGCTTTTAGTTAATTCTCGGGCTTTCATGTTTTGTTTTGTTTTTGTTCTGATGTGTTAAATTGTATATACATTGTAAAGCACTTTGTGATCTTTATCTGTGATAAGTGCTATATAAATAAATTGTACTTACTTACTTACTTACTTAATGTCTGTGTTGTAGATGATGAACTTCATTCGTAAGCTGTGCGCCAAGTTCATGGTGCCTAAAAAGCTGCAGGAAGACAAACAGATCTTGCTTTTTAAAGAAAAGGCAAACCATTTGCCAGGTCAGTGTTTGATCATTAACTATCATTATTTTTAATACTTCTAATTTTACAATGATGAGATCAGACTACAGTCATGCCCATGTAATGCTTTGCCTTGAACCTAGCCTTAGTCTGGTAATGTTGTCCTAGTTGGGGGGGGGGCGGGGCGGGGTAACCAGAAGCTCAGCATTAAAGTATCCATCCACTGATCTATATCTTCCATTAACACTGAGCTTCTGGTTAGCTCAAAAATATTGGACTTTATGCCTAGTGTCATGCTGCAATTGTATGATCAGCATGACACATTTCTGTTTACATAATTTGTTGTATCTGTGACAGGAAGAAAGCTCAATATTGGATTCACCACCAGGGTGAAGCTCAACAAGCTACTTGATGATGGAGACATCACGCCAGAGCAGATGGAGCAATTCCATGAAGCTGCCTTGGCGTTTCTGACCTATGCTGTGGACTATGCTCTAAAAAAGCTGCCCCTACAAGAGCCACTGCTCAAGCATGCAAAGTTCGTTGATTTTCAGCAGAGGTTGGAATGTGGCGTAGAAGATGCCCTTTACTTTGTTGAGAGGTTAGGTTATTTTTTCAACAATTTCAGCTTATCTGATATTAAATACCCTGAATTCTATACAAAGGCATTAACACCAGAATTTTGACTCTAAGCACATGAGCCATGCCTAAGTGGCTTCTTTTTTATTCTTATTTGCTCCTTTGGGTTGATAAACATGTAAATAAAAAAACTGCTTTTGTAAATTAGGTTTCCCAACCTGCTCCCCTACCATGGGCCTCAGGAGTAAACCTACTCAGTGACGAGTTCCTGGAATACCAGACTATGCAAATACCCGACCTGCAGGTCCCAGAGGAAATTGAGATGGAGAGCTTCTGGGCTGAAATGGCTACCCGAAAACACAAGGTAAGAATTATTCTACATCAAAAACACAGTGGAAATACACTCTCAAGCATTAAAATCATGCCTCTATATTAGTGAGAGCTTATTTCCACTGTGTTCTTGGCTCATTCTTCACAGGTGACAGGTGTAAGCCTGTTTCCGAGGCTTGCCACCATAGCAAAGATCGTCCTGGTTCTACCCCATTCAAATGCTGATGCGGAGAGAGTGTTTTCTGTGGTGGGACTCAACAAGACCAAGACCAGGAACAGCCTTGCCCTGGATGGCACCCTGTCATCAATAATGACAATAAAAATGGCTGGCCTGGAGCCCTGCTTCAAGTGGGACCCCCCTCAGCAATCATCAAGGCCTCTAAGAAGGCCACAGTTCAGTACAACAAGGCACACCGATCTTAAAGACAATGTTCACTCAGTGGTTCAACTTATTGCATTTAAGTTGTTATTAGCTACATGTGGTTTGGGAATTTTAAACATTTAAAATAACATGTTCATCATAAAGTAAACATGCACAAAATGAGCCATGCTGTGTCTTTTTTCTTGCTGTTGGTATTTTTCTGCTGGACCTGTACGGTTATTATGCTAAATGAGCCAAGAAAATCGCTTTGTACGCGGCAAAATTTTGGTTGGCCCCACCAAATCTCACTCCAAGTTTTTTTTGAAAAGTTGGCAGCCCTGTGGTTGCAAAGCAGCGAGCAGCAAGTAGTAAGAGCAAGCTGGATCTGCTTTAAATAGGTGCCCTGCTTTTAGCATAGCCACTAGCAGCGAGGGGAGTAGAAAAAGCTGATGCAAATCAGCTGATGAGACAGTGTTGTTACCAATAGCGTTAGCAGCGTCTTGACTACTTGGCCTGCCAGAACTGACGCTGACGCTCAATTTGATAAACATGTTAATAGGTTAAACATATATTTAACTTATTAGTATTATAGTATTTTAATTGATGTGTTTGTGATTTTGATTTCTTCAAAGAATACATTGTGTCGTGAGTTTTTTCCCCTTTCTTGCACAAGAAAAAAAAGTTGAAATGAATGTAGACTGTGTTGTTTTACATTCATACTGGTTGAAACCAGTTTTATTTTCAATGTAAATTAAGATCAGGAACTGACAATGCCAATTGTACAATTTTAGGAATGTTAGAACATCAAGGAAAAGAAAGTTTTGCAAATAGAACATAGAAATCTTTAATCATTAAGTTGTTTTGAATTGTTAACAATATAGAATCAACTGTAAAGGTTTCAAGGTATGATTCAAAAGGAAATTTGTCATATTTATAAGATTATTCTTCAAGTCTATGATCAATAAGTATGCAGGTTTGGCTAATAAGAGTAATTTAAAGTGTGGGAAAAATCCGGAGAAATCAGCTCATTTCAACTATCATACAGTGACAATGTGGCAGATCAGTAATTTAGTTTATATGGTTAATTTAGTTTACTAATTAGATTTATTTGGATATTTAGTTGAAAATTTGTGTCCCCAACTGAGCAAGCCAAGCCAAAGGCGACAGTGGCAAAGAACCAAAACCCCATTAGGTGACCTAATGAAGAAAAATAAACCTTGGGAGAAACCAGGCTCAGTCGGGGTGCCAGTTCTCCTCTGGCCAATTAACAAACAGCATATGATTATTATTTTTGATTAAATAATTATTAATTAGGAATATTCAAACGATCGGAGTCATCACATCGGAAATGGGTTTATTGAGGATGCCGTCTCGATGAGGTAATTTCAGGGGGAGTCTGATTGACATGGTCTCTGAAGACACTTCAGGGTCATGCGTTGGTCATGTCTGGGCGCAGGTCCACCATCTGATCTGGATATGGCCCAGATCCGGCTGACTGCAGTAAACCTTGGGATAAAACAGAGAGACTATCATTAGCGTAGATGCCATTCTTCTGATGATGTAACGAGTACATCAGGTGTTATGGGAAGTGTTCCCGGTTCCGGCTGACCTAGTTAATGCAGCCTAACAATCATTTCATTGAAAAAGTGTTTTATGTGTATGCCACAGTAAAGAGATGTGTTTTTAGTCTAGATTTAAACTGACAGTGTGTCTGCTTCCCGAACAATGTTAGGAAGACTGTTCCAGAGTTTAGGTGCTAAATAGGAAAAGGATCGACCGCCTGCAGTTGATTTAGATACTCTCTGTATTATCAACTGGCCAGAATTTTGAGACCGCAGTAGATGTGATGGAGTATAATATGTTAAGAGCTCGCTCAAGTACTGGGGAGCTAAACCATTTAGTGCTTTGTGAGTAATAAGCAAGATTTTAAAATGTATGCAATGTTTAATAGGCAGCCAGTGCAGTGTTGACAGAACCGAGCTAAAATGGTCATACTTCCTGGTTCTAGTAAGAACTCGAGCTGCTGCGTTTTGGACCAGCTGGAGTTTGTTTATTAAGCGAGCAGGGCAACCACCCAGTAGAGCATTACAATAATCTAGCATGAACACATGAACTAACTGTTCAGCATTTTACATTGAGGGCATGTGCCGTAATTTATATATATTTTTAAGATGTAGAATGCAGTTTTACAGATGCTAGAAACGTGGCTTTCAAACGAAAGATTGGCATCAAAGAGCACACCCAGGTTCCTCACTCACGACGAGGACTTGACAGAGCAGCCATCAAGTGTTAGACAGTATTCTAGGTTACTACTTGTGGAGCTTTTTTGTCCAATAATTAAGAATTCAGTTTTTTCTGAATTAAGTTGCAGGAAATTACTGGTCATCCAATTGTTTATATCAGCTATGCATTCCGTTAATCTTGTGAATTGGTAAGTTTCGTCAGGGCGTGAAGAAATATAGAGCTGAGTATCATCAGCATAACAATGAAAACTAACGCCATACTTCCTAATGATATCTCCCAGTGGTAGCATGTACAGGGTGAAGAGCAACGGTCCTAGCACTGAGCCCTGCGCTACTCTATACTGAACTTGTGATCGGTGTGACATCTCTTCATTTACTGCTACAAAATGATAACGGTCAGATAAGTACGATTTAAACCATGTCAATGCAATTCCACTAATGCCTACATAATTTTCGAGTCTATTCAGAAGAATGTTGTGGTCGATAGTATCGAATGCAGCACTAAGATCGAGTTACACTAATAGAGAGATACAACCACGATTGGATGATAAGAGTAAATCATTTGTAAGTCAGATGAGAGCAGTCTCAGTACTATGATACGAATCCTGACTGGAAATCCTCACAGATACCATTTCTTTCTAGAAAGGAACATGATTGTGAAGACACTGCCTTTTCAAGTATTTTTTGACAGAAATGGTAGATTTGAGATTGGCCTGTAATTGACTAATTCTGTAGGATCAAGTTGCGTTTTTTTAATAAATGATTTAATAATAGCCAACTTAAAAGTTTTCGGTACATATCCTAATGACAAAGATTAATTCATGATATTAAGAAGAGGATCTATGACCTCTGGTAGCATCTCTTTTAATAGCCTAGTCGGTATAGGGTCAAGCATACATGTTGTTGATTTTGGTGATTTAACGAGTTTAGCCAATTCTTCTTCTCCTATAGCAGTGAATGAGTGTAATTTTTCCTCAGTGACATTACAATGCTCTGTCTGATGTGATACTGTAGTAGACGGCTGCATGGTTAAAATTTTCTTCCTTATATTATCAATCTTACATGTAAAGAAGTTTATAAAGTCATTACTGCTGTGCTGTTTACAAACATCAGAAGTTGAAGCTTTATTTTTGGTTAATTTAGCCACTGTATCGCATAAACACCTAGGGTTGTGTTTGTTTTCTTCTAAGAGTTGAGAAATAAGCAGATCTAGCAGTTTTTACGGCCTTTCTGTATGCGATCATGCTCTCTTTCCACGAATTACGAAAAACCTCTAATTTTGTTTTCTTCCAGCTGCGCTCCATTTTTCTGGCTGCTGTTTTAAGGGCCCGAATGTGCTCATTGTACCACGGCGTTGGACTATTTTCTTTAATCTTCTTTAAGCGCAGGGGAGCAACTGTGTCTAAAGTGCTGGAAAAGAGAGAGTCAGTAGTGTCTGTTGCAACCAGTGTTAATTTTGACAGCAAATTTTGATTTCGTTTTAGTCATAGTCTTTTGACTAAAATGCCATTTAGTTTTAGTCATATTTTAGTCACCTGAATTGTTTTTAGTTTTAGTCTAGTTTTAGTCGACTAAATATCATAAGATTTTAGTCGACTAAATCTACTGTAGATTTATTCAACTAAAATCTAATGAGTTTAGTTAAATTGTAATACAATTCAAGCTCCATTTAATTTTTACATCATTTTGTTTTTGACATTAAAAATACACGTAAGAGAGCTCAATTCACTTCTTTTTTTTTTTTTTTTTTTACATCTATATAGTTTTTATAACTTTATTTATTTTAGTTAGTAGGCCATATCAGGTAAAGCTAAAGCTTCAAATAAGTTTGTTTGTTTATTTATTTATTTATTTTTAATTTCAGTTAACATTTATTTGATTTCAAGTAATTATTTTTTTTAATGGTTTTAGTTAACTATTATAACCCTGATACTTTAATGAATATGTGTCAAATACTGGTCTTTCCTCCTGACTAAGAATTAAATGGGAATTAAATGAAATACAGTTTATTGTGTAACCAAATACGAATATACTGTATAATGAGTGACTTTTAAATTATAAACAAGCTCGAAATACACTGGGACTCTTATTTTGAAATGTCTGCTGCACCTCTGTTGCAGTTGCAGCTGCTCATTCAAGTTCAGGAGATAAAATATGCATTGTTACAACCGTCTAAAACATATTACTATATAATCATCATAAAGTAAACATTGTCATTATTCATCAGCATTAGTTCATATACAATTGCGTGGCATAAATGTGCGCTATTCATTGATTGTGAACCGCTCTGGAGCGCTGTGTATTGGGGATGCGTGAGCCTGGAGAAGCACAACAGCGCCGTGTTCTCCAGCGGTTAGATCAGCACGTTTGAATCAAATGTGCGCATCTGTGACACAGGACATCAGTTCTGACTGGATCTCTTCCCTAATCGTCCCTCCCTAACATTTTCGTCTCGTTTTTATTTGTTGACGAAAATTGAAGTTTTCGTCATAGTTTTAGTCATCGAACACTAGTTTTTATTTAGTTATCGTCTCGTTTTCGTCAGTGAAAAAAGGTTGTTGACTAAAATTATGACGACAAATTATTCGTCAACGAAATTAACACTGGTTGCAACATTGAGTTCTTCTAAGCTATCTGGGATGCTGAGGAGATGATACTGATTAGGAAGATTATTTAAAAAGCAATCTTTAGTGCCGGTAGTGATGGTCCTCCCATATCTGAAGCGAGGGGACGGTTTTGCAGCCTTAGCTAAATTAAGTATACATGATACTAGGTAATGATCTGAAATGTCATCGCTCTGCTGCATAATTTCAACAGTATCAACATTTATTCCATGTGACAATATTGGGTCTAAAGTATGATTATGGCGATGAGTAGGTCCTGACACGTGTTGCCTAACTTGCCAATAGCTTCTGGGGGGCTGGTGGTATCGGTGACAGTAGCTTCTGGAGGGCTGGTGGTATCGGTGACAGTAGCTTCTGGAGGGCTGTTGGTATCGGTGCCAGTAGCTTCTGGAGGGCTAGTGGTATCGGTGACAGTAGCTTCTGGAGGGCTGGTGGTATCGGTGACAGTAGCTTCTGGAGGGCTGGTGGTATCGGTGCCAGTAGCTTCTGGAGGGCTAGTGGTATCGGTGACAGTAGCTTCTGGAGGGCTGGTGGTATCGGTGCCAGTAGCTTCTGGACGGCTGGTGGTATTGGTGCCTGTAGCTTCTGGAGGGCTGGTGGTATCAGTGCCTGTAGCTTCTGGAGGGCTGGTGGTATCGGTGCCAGTAGCTTCTGGAGGGCTGGTGGTATCGGTGCCAGTAGCTTCTGGAGGGCTGGTGGTATTGGTGCCAGTAGCTTCTGGTGGGCTGGTGGTATCTTTGCCAATAGTTTCTGGAGGGCTGGTGGTATCGGTGCCTGTAGCTTCTGGAGGGCTGGTGGTATCGATGCCTGTAGCTTCTGGAGGGCTGGTGGTATTGGTGCCTGTAGAGGGCTGGTGGTATCGGTGCCAGTAGCTTCTGGTGGGCTGGTGGTATCTTTGCCAATAGCTTCTGGAGGGCTGGTGGTATCGGTGCCTGTAACTTCTGGAGGGCTGGTGGTATCGGTGACAGTAGCTTCTGGAGGGCTGGTGGTATTGGTGCCAGTAGCTTCTGGAGGGCTGGTGTTATTGGTGCCAATAGCTTCTGGTATCTTCTGGAGGGCTGGTGGTATCGGTGCCTGTAGCTTCTGGAGGGCTGGTGGTATCGATGCCAGTAGCGTCTGGAGGGTTAGGTCTATACGCAAAGTTTTATAAATGAGACCCCTGGTCTATGACTGCCATAAAAATTCCACAGGACCTTAGCAGTAGTGGGTGAAAGAAAGACCACATCCAAATCCATTCTTAACTATGTTTGGAAAACTTAAGACTTATGTAAGCTACACACATCCATTTCATACTTATTCAGAGAAATAAGTATTCTCAGTGACAGCTATTTGTAATCTTACACAGATTCAGCTGTTAATGAACAAATCAATGAATGCATGACATTTCAATCTTTTTCCATCATGTTTGGTTTCTATTTGTTTAGAATATTGCCAAGGGGATTCTGATGGTGGTTTGGAAAGTGAGAAATGCATTGGTAAACTTTAAAGACACTAATAACTGTGTACAGTATGCAAATGAGTTCCACAGGAGAAACACGGTGAGCCCCCTTTGATGCCAGCTGCCAATCACAACACTGGAATGTAGAAGCGCCAAATTGCAATCTCCTCCTATTCAGAAAAGGATAAAGGTACCCTTTCAACAGACACACCAGTTCTGAGTTTCTCCTTGAGAGAGACTGTGACAGAGCAACCAAGTTCTGAATTCCAGCTCCTTTCCCCACTGCATTGTCTCCCAGCACAACCAGTGGAAAAAGTCACCGCCATCGGACTGCTTTCTCAACCAAGTGGAACGTAAATATCACTTAACCAAACCTCTTTCCAGAAACCATGGCATTGTTGTATATTATCAGTATATGATTTTCTAATTTATATTAGAGGTAATTTAACTGATGCAAATTAATAACAAATAAACTTTCGTTATTTGTTTGATGCATAATAAGGTCCTTCACCTTAGTTTCAGAGAAACAACAGTTTATCTTTCCATAAGATAATGCAACTCTTCCATAGCCACACTCAACTTAATCACATGTATTTGATGCATCTTATGCACTTTATACCTTTATCATCCATTGTATTAATTTAGTAGTTGTGTTAGTTATTCTTGTTTATCTTTTGTTAATAAAATTTATTTTATTACAATTGTGTCTTACTTGTGCTGATAATACAGAAGAGGCTCTACAAGTTAGAAATCTCACCAATCTTTCAGATAAATCAGCTGACCAACTCTCCCCACTTTACATTAATTGTAAATTATTGAACAGCCTCCCGTTTGGAGTTTTTTCATAGAGCCAAGGTAAAAGACCTTGACTAGTGTCCCAAACTAAGAGATGGGGAAGGTGGTCATCTGATGTACTCATAACCACACCTTAAGTGACGGGGTATCCAAAAAATCACAACGTCAGCTGTGACGTGAGTACCAATCACTACCTTACTTAACGTCCTTGGATGGACGAAGGTAAAATCACTACATAATTGGCGTTCCTTGTTTGGGCCCAAAAGTGAAATTATTACATAAACATATCTGTAAAAAATAAATTTCCACTGGGATTTCTAATTAGAGATATCTCAAATTATAATTTGCACTAGTGGCGATTAAATTAGAGATATCTGGGTCATTCTTCAATTGGGGTGGCAAATGAGAGGCAGAAATGGTAAAAATGCTTGTTTGTTTTCTTGTAATACAATGTATTGCTATGCATTTAAAATTAGTTTAATATTCTATATCCATGAAAATTGAAGCTTAATAACATTTAGATTTTTAAATAATTTGAATCAAACACTGGTGGAAAAAACATTTTAGTCTATGGTGTTACCAATATTTGTAATTACCAATATAAGTAAAAATTTGGTTTGTTCTAAAATGAGCAGGGATTTGAAACTTTAGGTAATTATTAATAAATAAATAAACAACTGAAAGGATTTTTCATTGATCATTTAAATGCCATTTTTAAAAGAAATGTTTAATTGTTCATCTTGGCCCCTATTTTTTTATTGTATACAGTGGGGAGAACAAGTATTTGATACACTGGTGATTTTATAGGTTTTCCTACTTACAAAGCATGTAGAAGTCTGTAATTTTTTTATCATAGGTACTCTTCAACTGTGAGAGACGGAATCTAAAACAAAAATCCAAAAAATTCAGAAAATTGCAGTTCACATTTGGATGGTTCTCTTGAATCATTTTAAGAACAGGATCCAAGTGGGCCCAAATGCTAGGAGGGTCATGTCTTCTGCTTGGTGATACAGTGCAGAAGGGCACTGTTGCTAGCTCAGCCTTGACATAAAGCACACCTGTATGAAGTGTTGCCTGTTTGTGTGAACCCCCAAAATGAACCTGTATCTCTTCTGCATATTTGCAGGAGTAATATTCACTGAAATCTACATGGATGAGGCATTCATTTGGGCCAAGATTTTCATGCAGTTTCCTGTACATGGAATACTGCCATCTGATGTTAAAGGGTAACTAAACCCCAGCTCAGAGCTTAACTCCAGCCACTGGCAATTTTTCAAAAATGCTGGAAAAGTGGGCAGAGCCCAGCGGAGACAGAGGGGACGAACCAAGGGCGGGACTGAGCGGAGGGCGTGAGTGCCTGAGACCCGCGGTGACGGATTGATTGACAGCTGTCTGACTCACAAGTCGCAAAGATGGAGAATGACTGGAGTGATGCCAGTAGCTTTGCAACAGAGCGGTCATTCTCCTACCTTCACCTGAAGTGGAGGAGGGTGAATTGTCTGTAGACACAGACCCGGAGTCTTATCAATGCGAGCCGCTGGCTCAAACTGCGTTAACTCCCGATGCCGACGATGCTAGTGAAGCAGCAGCGCAAGAAAACTGACCTAATCTATGAACAGTCAAATCCTTATATTGAATGCCACTAAAAAATAGATCAGATATCTGATATACATACGATGTATTTTCAATCAAATTAACTGAATCAATAAGCAGCGCAGGACCAATAAGTTCAGACCTAAAAGCCTATTATAAACAGATTTCCTAAAATAAAAGACTATATATGCCAGCACATTACGGTATTGTTGTCCGTTACAACGGAAACCACTTGCGTGTCAGGGTTTGAAAGCGCGTCTCATGTATGAAATTATCTGTACACATGACGGGCGGCAATAATATCGCAAGAAAATCATGACGTGTACTGACACCTGCATTATTTAACCGCATTTTCTTCATTACAATGTTAAAGCAAGTGTCAAGTAAGTTTCATTCATAATGTTTCTACTTAATGTAACATGACAGTTCATTCTGGAGTGAAGCCGTTCTCATGTGATTGGGGGAAACATTTCTGAGGGCGTGGTGAGCTCGTGCCAGGGGCGGATAGTGAGCCCCACAATGTCCAATAGGAAAATTCTACTGCAGTAGCCACCGTTCAACCTTAAGAGGGCAGCACTTTGGCGGTTTTACACCATATTTTATAGAATTAAAACACTTTATACCCAAATGTCAAAACATTTACTCGAATCAATTAACAGCATTAATAAAGCCCCAGTATTACAGATCATTAACTAAAAAAAGTTGGTTTAGGGTTTAGTTACCCTTTAAAGATGTGTCCACGGAAGTTAAACAATCTGTCCTGAAACTGAGTCACAAGTTCATCTTCTGTTATAGCAATTTCCTTTTTTATTGTAACAGTGGAGCTATCACAACTATTCTCGTGACTTATCTTTTCAAGGAACCACTGAGTCAGTCCTTTTTTGTCATATCGCACGCAATGGCATCAGCCATTTCCTCCAGATTTTTTGAAGTAAAGATGCCAACTGAAAACAGCTTGTCTGCCATATACTGCAAATTCTCATGGGTTTTGCTGAGGCAAGTATCCCGGTCAGCTTCTTATGGCTGTGTAACCCAAAATGGTCTCTGGGCACACAAAAAAGAGTAAGAAACGTGCTTATGCTCTGCACTGAACTTCTTGTGGAGATTGACCATTGTGTCACACAGAATTCTTCTTTGCTTTTTTTCTTATTCTTACAGTGACTGTGTTCTTCTTTCCAGTGACAACCCTACTCACATCATCTCTCAAAAATTGTTTGACGGAACAAACAAACACCTTTCTCCCCTCAGATCTCCCGCGGACTGAAGCGAGAGCGCGTAGCAGCAGCGCGCATGTGACGTCACCACTGCGATGCTCAAAACAGAACTCATAAAGAAATAATGTATCTTCTGAAGTAATTTTGACCTAAAATCAAGTTGTATTAATGGTTTTGAAAAATTTAGGGGGGAATTTCAACATAAAATATATCCTGACAGAATCTGTTCTGAGAGGAGGGTTTCTGACAGGAAAATGTTTTTTCTAAAGTGATTTTGACCTCAAATAAAATGTATTAATGATATTTTAAAAGTTATGGGGAAATTTCAATATACAAGATTAAAATATAGCAGGTACAGTATTAAACAAATATATTTCAAATGGTGCTATTGACATAAAATGTTCACCAGATGTTGGTAACAACCCATTCAATCCACAAATAGATAGATTCGGGCGCAAACGCACGCCCGGGAAGTCATCGGCTGCACTGCACAGGTCACAGGACTTCACGAGATCAACAATGTCACCAAAGAAGTGTGTTTTTGGTTGACAGGGCAAGACAACCCTGTTCAGCTTCCCAAAGAACCCAGCCCACTCCATACGCCTCCAGCCGCTCGGTTTTATTTGATAAGGCTCTGTACAGTGTATCTGTCTTTTATAAATATGATAAAACTAAAGACTTTTCAGTGATATGAAGGATGCAGTACTACTCTATTGGTACTCAAGATTGACAGGAGATTGACAGAAACTGTGTGTGATACCCCCCTTTAAGTTTCTAAACTTGACCACTCACAAAATGCATTTTTTTTAAAACATGCATTTTGTAATCTGTAATGAAATACATTTTAAAAGTAACCTTCCAAACTCTGTTGATAAGTCATGTGGCTCATCTTACTACGTGCGTAACATTTAAGCTATTTAACACATAGAATAATATTACATGTATTACCAATATGAACAGCTGTGCAGACATGCAATGAGATTTAAGATGTACGAGCACAGCTTGCAAACCATCTTCACTACTAAAACACAATTTAGCTCTACCAGTCCAATTCATGAGCGGCCACCGGTAAGGATGTTCGATTCCACATTTTTGAGTCAACTCCAACTCCCACTTTAGGAGTCGATGAATCGACTCCTCAACTCCATTTACTTCACATCAAAACAGGGTCAGACATAAGACAAGACGGTAGTCGTTACACAATTTATTTATCCCCAACATAAAGTATTTAAATCTCATTGTTAAAACACCACACTTTTAGTGTGACTGTTCAAATGAGTCAAATTTAGCGATGATGTTGATGATGACTAGGTACCAACGGTGAAGCTTTAACCGTTGTTACCTAGCTGTTGCCAATACCTAATTTTACAGAGGGAAAATTCACAAAAAACAGCCATGGTCAAATATTATTTCAGAATTGTATAAATGAGAAAGAAGGTATTCTTTAATTAATTATTCGTATAATTAGCTAATGGTCAGGTAATGGCGCTAAATGCACATGATCATTATCTTAAAAGGTGCATGAACAGGAGAGTTAAAGATACTAAAATGAACAGGCCTACATACATACAATAATGTACACTTATTGATATTTAATCTTTATGTTAGTTTTTTGATGATTTATGGTTAGTTTAATGATTATGAACACATGTTAAAGGAGCTGTATGTAGGACTGTGGCCAAAACTGGTACTGCAATCACTTTCAAATTACTGTAGAGCGGTGTATCCCCTCTCCCCCTCCCCCTGACTCGAGGTTGCCAGATAGGCTGCAAGATGCAGCAGGAACGTAGGCTGCTACACGGAGCTTTCAATGGCAAGTGACGAGTCGTACACAGTAAGTTTTTTTTCTTTCTGTTAATTATGTTTATGCTTCAAGAGCGATGTTTTGTGAAGTAATTATGAATCGCAAAAATGTACTAATGGCGATTAGCCAAATATAATCGTAAATATGAACGCTCGTATGTGACAGTACATTCCCACATGAAAAAATACTATAGTAAAATTACAGCAAAGCTAAATAACATTAGCAATGGTCATACAGGTCAACTTGCAGCATGTTTTGTCCACTATATATGCGAAGAACGAATGAGGAATCATTTTTACTGAGGTAACGTTAGGCTACTGTCTCAAATACGTTTACACAGTGCTAATAGGCGTGCTAATGTTGTTTTCCTCAGCGTCCCAGCATAATGACAGAGAAACGGGCTCTGATAATGCATTACTAATGTTAGCAATGACGACTCGCCGTTTTTATTTACCAAACAATTCCTTAACGTTACCTTTTCAATTCAATGACCCACCACCTCCATCTGCGCTAACCTAACGTTACTTTGCACGAACATGCATATCTTTGTTCGACTGTCATGAATATTTGAAATGTCCATTTACATTAAGTACAAGTTAGCCAAACATAGATGAACCTTACCTGTCCAGGAAAATAAGCAACGTTGGCATCAGTCTTCAAATTATTCTCCGTTTTCAGCCGTCTCTATCTTTCAAAGGCATCTCAAATCCTTGTTTTATTTCGGACACTGTCACGACGTTTTTCTGATTCATAACGAGGTCGTTTAGGTTTCGTAAAGTTAGACATTGTTTATCCAAAAAGTTTGTAGCTGCAGCTGTGGTAACTAGAGCAGAGCGGGCAACCCGAATGCAGAAACACTACTGACTTCGTGATTGGTAGATAGGTGGAGGGTGGCACTTCAGGCCAAAACACAACATGTCAACATCAACATCAGTTGAGGGCTGCAACTTCACTTTTAAAATGACAATATCTTGGCCGGACAACCGTTGTCAGTGATATAAATATTTGAAATTAACATGATTTCTTAATGTCTAGTGACATATCAGGGCCATTTTATGATTAATTGAAATACATTTCTTACATACAGTTCCTTTAACCATGGAAAACCAATATATCAATTAAACTAAAGCTGGTATGGAGGTATGTATAATTACAAACTAAAGTCTCTATAGATGTTATCTATGTCTAAAGTAAACTACATGTAAGATAAATGTATTTAACAAAGTTTCTGTGACAGCTCTCTGACATGGTGTATTATGTCAGTATGCAAATTTTTCGCTTCATTTCGTTCACTGCTTGCTTATATAATGCATTCAAGTGCCATGCACTATATAGGGATTAGAGAATCAGTAAGCAAGTATACAATTTCGGACACAGCAACACAGTCGACACAGAGACTCGATTCCTGTGCTGGAGTCGACCCCGAGTCTCACTACTCACCAAGAATTCACAAGATTCTCGCAATAACCAACCCGGGCCTGATTCAAACAAACACCAGTACGGGGCGACCAAAAGGACCTGCTCCTTGTCCTCCCTGATCTTGCACAGGAGCTGTGCGAGTAGGCTCACTGGGGGGAACGCATATTTGCGTAGGCCCCGCGGCCAGCTGTGCGCCAGTGCATCCGTGCCGAGCGTGCCCTCGGTCAGGGAATAATACAGGCTGCAGTGGGAAGAGTCGTGGGAGGCTAACAGATCTACCTGTGCGTCGCCGAACTGTTCCCAAATCAGCTGAACCGTCCGGGGATGGAGTCTCCATTCTCCCGGGAGAGGCTGAAACCGCGAGAGCTCGTCGGCTGCGTGGTTCAGGACTCCCGGAATATGGACAGCACGAAGGGACCTCAGGCGCTTCTGACTCCATAAGATGAGATGGCGGGCGAGTTGAGACATACGGCGGGAGCGTAGACCGCCCTGGTGGTTGATGTATGCTACTACGGCCGTGTTGTCTGTCCGGACAAGTACATGTTGGCCCTTCAGCAGCGCTCGGAAGCGGTGCAGGGCGAAACGTACTGCCAGCAACTCGAGGCAATTGACATGCAGGAGGCGCTGGGGTCCTATCCAGGAGCCCGCGGCTGCTTTGCCCGGACAGGGGAGGCTGGAGGGCGTCCCGGGGTCGGGGCACGGTTAACGGCTGCGCCCTGACAGAGGAGACCAGGGAAGGACTCGCGTTCCACTGGGGTCTGCTCTGCCAGGGGGCTGGCGACAGAGAGGGACGAGAGTGGCGAGACCCGAGGGTGGCGCGCACTGCCGTCACCGATCTCTGGGGGCTCAGGGATGGGATTGTCAGTTCTTTCTTTAACCACATTAGGGTGCTGCTGACCCGGGGGCCAGCAGCTGAACAAAAGATTCTCCCCCGGCCCTCCACCGGGGGAAGGAGCGGCCCTGCCGCCGTCTCCTGGAAAGAACTGCCCATCCCTGAGCCGTCCGCATCAGGAGCGCCGCTTAGCCTGGCGTTTCTTCGCGGGCTGCGTGGCTGGAGCGGACGGGGACGCCTTCCTGCGGCTGCCTCTGCGCGGCCCGGGTGGAGGCTGCTGCTTGGGTGGCGCAGAGGTAGAGGGAGCCGCAGGAGGGCGTCCTCGGCGGCGAGCAGGCTGAGGCACCTGCGCGGGCGGTTGGGTGGAGGCAGCAGCTGACCGCCGGGGCAGGATATGTTTGATCGCCTCAGTCTGCTTCTGAGCGGCCGAGAACTGTTGGGCGAAGCTCTCGACCGCTCCGCCGAATAGCCCATCCTGGGATATGGGGGCGTTGAGGAAACGGGTTCGCTCAGCATCGCGCATATCGGCCAAGGTGAGCCATAGGTGTCGCTCCTGGACCACATTTGTGGACATCACCTGACCCAGGGAGCGTGCGGTCACCTTCGTCGCCCGGAGAGCGAGGTCGGTGGCGGCACGCAACTCATTGCTGAGTCCTGGATCAGCCCCCCCCTCGTGCATATCACACAGCAACTTGGCTTGGTAAGCCTGAAGAGTTGCCATGGTATGCAAAGAAGCGGCGGCCTGTCCCGCAGCTCTATAGGACTTCGCCACCAGGGATGACGAAAACCTACAGGCTTTGGAGGGGTGCTTTGGGTCACCACGCCAGGACGAAGCGCTCTGAGGACACAGTTGCATCGCAACAGAACGTTCGACTGGGGGGACCCCAGTGTACCCATGAGCCGCGGCTCCATTGAGGGAGGTGAAGGCGGAAGAGCTCGCCAAACGTTCACGGGAAGACAACGGGGACTTCCAGGAACGCGCAACCTCTTCATGCACCTCGGGGAAGAAAGGTATTGGAGGAGCGGCCGGACGGGTGTCCGGACGCGCCGCCCCCAAAAACCAATCATCCAACCGCGAACGCTCAGGCTGAGACGGAGGGTTCCACTCCAGTCCAAGCGCTGCGGCGGCCCGAGACAGCATGGCTGTCAATTCTGGGTCCGACTCGGGCAATGCTGGCGCACCCGAAGGTGGCAGCATAGCCGAATCATCGACCTCAGATGACTCCAGCCCACCTTGTGATGCGGCGATAGACATCACTTCCTCTTCCGCCGTGCCAAGCGCCACAGTCGGGACAGCAGGAGCCAGCCCCGATGTAGACGCCTGAGCACGGGCCGGGTCAGGTGCTAGAGAGGGGGGTGTGGGCCGAGGAACTAGCGTCGGAGCTTTATTCCACACCGTCACCCTCAGATCACCCTGGCCACCAGCCAAAGTGCCGCCTCCGGGGGAGACAGCAGATTGGGGGGTGGCAGAGGGGACTCTCGTTCCGGCATCAGCACGAAACTCACGGAGTCTTGATCGAAGCACCGAGATGGCCAGGTTCCCGCAGAGGGAACATGAGTCATCCACAAGCGCTGCCTGAGCGTGTTGAAAGCCCAAACACGTCACGCAGCGCTCGTGCCCGTCAAAAGAAAAAAGCGATCTACCGCACCCAGAAGTGCACGGACGAAACATCCTGAAAAGGACGCGTCACGTGCAAGCTCTTTTATGAGAGGAAACTTTGCAGTCGATGCCGAAGCGCCCAGGGAAACACACACCAGCTGTCAGGCGGACCACTGCACAGATCAGAAGGCAGGAAGTATGCGATCACTGGAACGCGCCGTCACACCAACACCGACTGGAAAGCTGCTCGTCTCGAAGAAGCTGACAGAGTCTCAGAAGGCTGTAGGAGTGAAGAGGTAGGTACTCTTGGCTCCGAAAGCAGAAACATAATGCAATATTGCCTCGTACTTCCTTATATACTCACGCAGTGAGGCGGAGTTACGTATGCAAATTCCGCATGCCCATGGCATTGGCACGCCATTGGGCGTTTTCTCTAAACTCGAAGTTGATAGGCTTCTAAGCGAAACTCCCATTCGTTAGTCACTAACGTTACGTCGTAGTGACTGAACGAAAGGGAACAATAGATTTACAAGATATATCATCATTGGCAGGGGCGGACTGGTCATCTGGCACACCGGGCGTTTTCCCGGTGGGCCGCTGGACAATGTGGGCCAGCCCGTTGCTACGTAAATATATATGAAGTCTAAATATAGTACAATTACTTAGCCTATATCCTTCCTCAGCCCAGACCAATGGCCCGCGCAGCCCACCTGAGGCATAACTCTAATCTATTTAGCCTGATCAGTCTCAGGTGGTGCAAAAGCGCTCGTCAATGTCAAAATGTTTGCGATATCCAATCAGGAGGCGGGATTTACTGTCCGCAGCCGAGCAGTGCAGCAATTGAATGCAAGAGGTAAGATAAACAGCTGAATATGACTAGTCTACAGCAATATTTCCAGACAGTTAACGATTTTAAAAATGTTAAGCGATGGACATTAATTTCCAGGGATGTAAACTAGCTACTGCTGACTTTTTAGAATTTCTCAGATTTTAATGCCTTTTACGTTATTCGTCACACAATGCACAAAGAAACATTAAAGGTCCCGTTTTTCGTGTTTTTTTGAAGCTTTGATTGTGTTTACAGTGTGCAATATAACATGTGTTCATGTTTCGCGTGTAAAAAAACACAGTATTTTTCACACAATTTACTTATCTGTATACTGCTGTTTTCACTGTCCTCAAAACAGCTTGAAAGATTTCCCTGTTCTATGAAGTCCCTCCTTCAGAAATACGTAACGAGTTCTGATTGTGCCAGCGGTTCCCGTGTTGTGATTCGACAGCAGCTTAGCGCACGCAGAGCGCACGTTACCGGAAAGGTCACGCCTCTCACCATAACGGGGATGCATGCGCTCAATGATCTCTAAGTACAGCGTCCCTGGGAAAGCCAAACAAAGGTGACTTGACTCCGGGATGAAAATAACAGCGTCTCGACGACATGGCAACAAACAAACTATACGAACGCAACCGAACGCAACACTTCCTATTCTCCATGCGGGAGCAACAAGACCACGCCCCCTTTTTCGCGCGTTCTTGTGGGCGGAGGTTAGTCGACATACTGCTCTACTGACGTAATTAAAGCAGGAAATACCAGGATGTAGTCCTAACCAGCCGTTCGCTGTAGGCTTTGAAAGGGAACTTCTGTTAAATAAAATATCTCGCTTGGCATTGAACTTTGAGCTTTATAATTTTACAGGTATTATAAATGCTCTAACAGCAACATTACACACTAACTAAAGTTTGAAAAATGGGATCACGAAGAACAGGACCTTTAATGTAGCAGGTGTTGCAGTTTTCAGCATAGGCTATCAGAGGGAATGTTTGTTTATCTATTTCCAGGCTTTCTTCAGTAATTTCACAATAATTTTCAAATGATTCATAGCGTTAGCCTACACATACATGGTAAAACTGGCAACTTTCATATTCAAGTAGCCTATATTCACATATAGGCCTATGTGCCGTGTAGAAAAATGTCATACACTAAAATAAATACATAATTTGCTAGTAAGTCCACGTGCATTATTTTACACACTGGTAATCAAAAGTTTGAAATAATTAAAAAGTAAAAAAAAAAATCAAAAACGTTTAAAAATGTTTTTGAAAGAAGGCTGAATTTATTTGATCAAAAATACAGTAAAACCACAAATAAGAAATATTAATACAATTTCCAATAGGCCTAGTTGTTTTCTATGAGAATTTATTGTAAAATGTAATGTATTCCTATAAAAGCTGACTTTTCAGCATCATTATTCCACACTTCAGTCAGTGTCATATGATCCTTCACAAATCATTTTAATATGCTGTATTTTTCATATAATTTTTAAACTCTTTTCCACTATTTGAGCTCCATTCCATAAAATTACAGATATCTAGATACTATAACCACTAGAAAGGCACCCGAAAACAGTCCACATTCTGCACTACATTCTAAGTCTTCTAGACCATAGCATTGTATATGGTCTGATTTTATGGTAGGTATTGAACTTAGTTATATTAAACTTACGTGTATGGAAAAGATAATAAAAAATGTGTATATAAAAAAAATACTACAGTATTTGCCATGTGCCCCAGGAAAGACAAATTATAACCTAAAGAAATATGCCAGTCATTCAGTATGATAAGCATTTCAATAAAACAATTAATATAATTCATATTTTTGTATAAATAGCTTCAGTTTAAAATTGCTCTGTGTATAATGAGCTGGTGGGTTTATGGTAAGGTGTGTTGGGTGTGATGGGCCGCTTTGTGCCAGAAAGTCCAGGGCCACTTTTTTGTCCCAGTCCACCCCTGATCATTGGTATATCTGCATTTGGTGACTTGAAAACAGGGCAAAAAGAGGGCAACATGGGGACGGGGTGAAATGTTTGATCAGGGTGGTGTCACAAAGTTTCTGTGAGATCTTCTCTCAAGATTAGTGACTTTTATTTTCTATTGTTGGGGTGTAGATCTAAGCCTTTGTCTTAGCAGCAAAACCGATCCTTACATGTCAAATCTAAGAGTAAATACTACAGTACCCATGAGCCTTATCATCAACTGAACCAACTTCGATTGTGAGAACGGGGGATTAGTTTTGGATATTAATTAGATTAAAATAAGCAATTTTAATTTAATTAATTAGTGGACGCCCAGCATTACCCATGAGCCTCAGCATTCATTGCTTTGGAAACGGAGCCAGCTTTTTGATTGGGTGATTTCTCATTGCGCTCAAACTTCTGTCCAGGTAAGTTATGACGCTCATAAATAATGATCACGTTTTGCTTATATGTTATAACTAGACTCATTTGGTTTACATGTTAGTGCAACAAATTAAAGCCTGACCAATGGTTTCCTCATTATAAGAAGAAAAAAAAAGCTTAGCTAAATGGCTAGCTAAGTTCAACATAAGGCTTGTTCGACTTCACCCAGTGATGCGCAGACCGATCGGCGGCTGACTTAAAGTAGGGCATGCCTGGACATCGAAATTTTGTCCAACTTGAGGCAGCAGCGACGCCACGTGACAGTGACGTATGGCATCAAAGCACCGCGAGAGCGATTCGAGAGCAGCCGGCTAATACAGCCGGTGCAGTTTCTCAAGAGAGGCTGCACGGACTCTGATGACGACACAGCTGTTCCACGATTGGCCAGACTCACTGACGACACCGATGACGTGCGATTCAAGTTTATTCAGACACCTTCAGTTCCACTAATTCTAATATACGAACATCCAAAACCATACATTTCACTCTTCATGTCATCGTCATCTTATAAATCATGTTTATTACAGATGTTTTTTTGTTTGTCTTTTACTGTACTTCGTTATTTGATTCATATCGTTTATATAGGTTTTGTTGTGTATAGGTTTATTTCTGACTTCATTGTTCATACGGACCTTTTACAGTTTTCAGCTGCATAACCTATTCAAATGAACATTTTTTTTTAAGAATAACCTTAAAAATATACAATCTTAAAAATATATAATGTGGTCATAATTGTATATGCTCTAATACAAATACTGCATAATACATTATGGTCCTCCCTTTGTTCATTTGGTTTCTTCTGCTGTGTTCATAATAATTAATTTGCATGTAGTTAATAAACTGCTAGCAACTTAGGGTGCATTTTTAACTTAAAAAAAATTGTACACTTTCATGGTTGGTGTAAATCAAAATAAAAAAATCCATAAAAATTGCACTTATCTGTATATGAAAAAGTATGGTGTTTTGTCTTAAAGACGTCAAAAAGAGCTTAGCTGACTGAAAGGAAAAGGTGTGCAGAAAATACTGTAAATCCTGTTGCTGAAACTTGCTAAGGAAAAACACATGCATACTCAAACTCCTTTGGGTGCTCGAGCCCCTGCCCTTTTTCAAAATGAATCAAAAGTGCCCCTCTCAGACAAATATCAATGATAATAGCGTGGTCAATAAAACTAAATAAATGTGATTATTATAACATGACATTGATGACAATGTATACAATAGTAACGAACGGCTCAAAAGTCGGACAATTTCTGTTGAGGCGTTGCCATAACGCGTTGCTATGGGTTGCGTGCGTTTTGATTAATTGCTGATTTTCCACTGTTCGGAAACGGCTCTCGAGCCAAATATGGTCCTTTCAGAGAGTCTGTGGCCTTACGGGAAAAAATAAACCAATATTTTTTTTCATCCATAATCAGAGCTAATGTGTTGATTTAATTACAAATCTATATATTATATATTTTAAAGTATTACACAATTCACCAATGCCCGTTTGTCATGTCTATACACCAACCAATCGTGATCTGGCAAAGCAAGGTCAAATTCCATTGGGCGATGTGAAGTGGAGCGGTAATTTTCTGTTCTTATTCATAAATCGGTTGAAAACTACATTGACAGACGAACTAACGTTTCGGGCTTTCGGTACGGTGCGCGCGTGTACCGAACGGTTATGAATGTAATCTATAACAGTCGGCTTGTTTAAAGCGCGGAACACACTTCAATCCGAGTTCCCACACTAACATAATAAGTATTCAGTCCATTTTATCACGAAATTCAAACGATAAATGCCATTTTAACGCTCTATTATGTGACGTGACAGATAGACGCATATCAGTTCAACTTCAAGCGGCAGCACGCGGCGCGCGAGTGAACGCGGTGCGCGGTGCGCGAGTCATCTCTTCCTAAAGAAATGAATATCTAAAGGTATGTTGAGGATACATTACAACTTACTGAAACGTATCATATGTTGTGTAATCGCTCCATCTGTGTTTCAACCGCGGAAAGACAATAAAACAGCTTGTAAATAAACAATGTCATGTAGAATCACATTTACCTCAGAAGTCATTCAATGTCCACAGCTGTGAGTTCACTAGAGAGATTAACTCTTTCACTGAATACATGCACTATATTAGCCTATATATTCGTTATATTAGCCTATATATATTCATTATATACCACTTAGCCTGTTAGTGATGTCTTGTTTATTTAATGTATGTTTAAATAAACCTGTCATGAAAATTACAGCCACTAAATGATTATATTTCAACAAATAAATAAAAAAATAATAATAATTAGATTTAGATATTAATGCAAAAACTGCCTTATGTGAAGCTTATGAGTGTTGATTATTACATCTAAAAATAAATAGCAAATGAATTTAGGCTAATAGTTCATCTTGCTCTAGCTAGCTCTGTTGTTAATCTTTAATAGCAATATGTAAGGGCTCCCTATATAGTTTACAGCATTTTCTTTAAGAAACTTTTAGTTATAATTGAATTAATTTAAGGACAGACACAATTTTTTTTTTTATTAAACCACTGTTGAATAAAAATTATTCAGACGTCAGCGGAATGCATTCTATTGGTGACATCACAGCACTGGAGGTTCCAGAGGCTCTGTGTTCTTCTCTCTTTGACTCATTGCCTTCGCAGATGCACTTCAGTGTCAGTATACGGTTTCCTATCAGCATCAACCTGCATTTTCATTGCTCACTGTGAACTTTTACATTTGTCTTGATCTGTGTTAATTTCCAGATCATTGAATTGCACAGCTTTCTGATCTGTGTACGGTTTCAGATCATACGATTTCACTTGGTTGTAGGATTTTGGATCAGCGTACTATTGTATATCAGAAAATGTATAGCAGTAGATTCTGCCCGCTCCTGCCCCAGCCATGTGTCAGTCCTGCTCTGAGTGTGTGTGCCGCAGACATGCCAAGACTGAAGACACAACCACCGCCTCAGAGGAGGGTAAGAAGACCATCAATGTGTTTTTCATCATCGGTCATTATTAATATTTAGCCTGTGTTTATATGTTAATCATAGTATTAATGTGTTTTCTTATTCTTATACCATGGTCTGTCTGAATACTAGACACTGATTGGCTGCATGCACAGGCTGTTTAATGCACAGGCAGTTTCAAGTCAGTTTTATCAGTGTTTTATATTAATGAGCTGTTTTCATTGAAGCGCACACACACTCGAGACTGCGCGCACACACACACATTCAACAGCAAAGAAACTTGTTTTCAGAGTTGCCATGCCTGCGCTTTTCCCGTATATTGGGATGCCCTTAACACTGTTGCCGCTGTTTTTCATGTCCTGCGGGTTGAAGCGACCCCAATAAAGTGATATTTAGCCTTGGGAATGCGAATTGTAGCAGGGGAACCCAGCCAAAAAATGCAGATTTACCCCCACCGAACAGTGTGTCTGATTCAAAGCGGACAGAATGCTAGATATAACGAGCCATACCTGATGAAAATAACCATCAGTTTTACCCTTCCGGTCAAATATTGCGTCGCAAACATCAATTACAGCTTTAAGTTGTCAATGCTGGTGAATGACCATGGTATAAGTTAAATGCACAGCTAGTCGTGGATTAACCCTTACTTATTTATCTTCAGCAGGAGCTGGCTCGCCTGAACACCATTACTGTCAGAGAAAAGGCCACGATCTCCAGCCGATTGCAGTCTGTCCAGCTTCCTCCTATCATTGGCAGAGGTGAGCTAGTCCAGCAATCTCAAACCGGTTTGCTACAATTGAATTCAAACACATATCACTTGAATATGAAGTAAACATAAGTTAACATAAGAACCATATTAACATGAAATAAATGTGATGTTTTATGCAGGACTGTGTCTACATCCAGCCGCTCAGACGACGGCTTTAGTTGAATTCGGCATCCGTGCTGTCCAACGCAAGGCTGAGCCGTCCGAGAAAGAGGACAGCAACCATGGGCCATCTGAGCTTAACACTGGTCATGGCCATGACAACTTCAGCCTCACCCCCTTTAAAGTCACTGAAAGAGCCCATCATTCATCTGACAAGGCCAGAGAGCAGAGAAACCTTGCAGAGAAGGTGGCCGAGCACCGCATTGATCGTGAAGTTGCCAAAGGCCGTAGATACGCCTTCCTGGAGGACAGACGCGCATCTGCGTCATCAGCGTGAAATGGCGGATATGGAGAAAACGTTCACCTTACAGAGAGCAAAGCAGGAACAGGAAATCCAGCAATTACGTCAGAAACATGCCCAGTTTCTGGAAGAGAAGAGGAAGAGGATTCAGGGTAAGGTTGGCCGTTTCAGCCGACAGCACATCTCTCTAGCGACGGCTGTAATCGGATACAACACATGTGAACGAGGTAACCAGCAATAGCGGTCTCCGGGCTCGGACAGCTGGCAAAACGTGGAAAAATCGTTATCCTAAATAAACCATGGCTATCAATCAGATTCAATAATACATATATGATCCAGAATCTGATCCAGCAGCAGCAACAACGACTACAGCAGGACGTCTCTATGTGTTTGTACTGTAACTGTATATATTTGCTTAATGGCTTGTGTAAATTACTAAAAACAATAATAATCTTACACCTATAGTGGTCAGCTAAACAAATGTATTCACACACACCATACATGGCATGCTCCATTGATAAACTAACTATACGTGATCATGTTGTTTACTTGATGTGCTCTTATGCACCGATAGCCAACAGCACAAAGACATTTGAGGCAGTTTTACTCTCCGCCTGCTTCTACCGCTCGCCTGTGAACCCTAAAGCCAAGCAAAGCGTATTGAAGGTCGGCGTACAAGGAAAATCTGCACTTGTTGACGTCATGTAATCGGGTCATTGACAAATAAGGTTTTTAAAAATGTTAAAAAATATAATGGAGATATGATTAATCTTGAAATTCTTTTTTATTTTTACTAAGTGTTAACAATGAGATTATGTGGTTTTTTACAATCAATTAACTCTGCTTTTGACATTTTTACAAGATGTAAAAAATGTGTCACTATAAAAGTCATTCGGTTTAACCATGAATTTATTTTAAATAATTAATTTGCAGAAAATTATTCATGAACAAACCTGATTTGACATTGATGTTGAGATAGTATATAGTGTGTAACAAAGAAGAAATATAAAATAACATTATCACTGGTCTCATAAATGTAATTATTTTATTCGACTACTCTATACCCTCCAACATATTCAAGTAAAACATTGCACAGGGAAATGAGAAAAGGGGGAATGTTGGGAAAAAAGCCTAATCTGCTTTATATTTGTATTATTGTAGTTCCTTTTAGTTATTAATAACAAGATTATTCAATTTAAATATTTACTATATAGGTTTTATCGAATTACCAAGGCCGGTTATACCGAATGACTATGTCTGCTACGATTGACATTATGGATATTTAAAGACAATACAAGACACAAATAGCAACAAAGCACATTTAATTGTTAACCTTTTTAATTGTTATTGGAACATACATTTTTACATAAAACTCGTATTGTAATATTAGTAATTAAAACACTGAAGCATTTAATTGTTCTTGGAACAAGTGTTTAAATTGTTAAACGATGAGCTGCTATGTATTCATGAAAGCCATCCAGTCTGTGGAGCATAATCATGAGGACCGTGAATTTAGAGGTCCTGGCTCACCAATTGTTGCATGCACATCTTCTTTAAAGTAGAAGATTTTGTCTGGTTTGGCTGGCCAGATGAAGACATTTCTCTCCCCTGACTGCTGCATGCAGTTGACCTCAAGTTCATCTTCAATCACCTTGAGGACCTGGCCTACAAAGGGATGGTCATCATAGGAAACAATGACAAACTTTCCCCTCAGTTCACCAAGGTTGTCCTTTTGCTGGTCCTTGGCTAAGGCCTGTCTTTCCTTCCCTGGGGCATTTTTAAAATCGACTTCCTGTGGACTGTAACACATGCACAGGAGGGGTCTGCTGCAAAAGCAGGAAACTTCACGATGGTGTATTTTCCCAGCTTCTCTGGAGGTTATTTGGTGCAATTTCATTGTACCTTTAACAACAGGAAGATGGAAGGGTAATGCCTCATCGTATTTGCCACTGTCCTCAATCCAGAAGAATTTTACCTTTGAGTCATTGGCATTAAGCACACTGAAGATCTCTTTTGGTGTCTGGATGTCTTGGTCACAGCCCCACCAACACCATCTGGGGCCCCCTTGCCATGAGCCTTTTCAGAAAAGTTCCATGTCACTTGAGTGAACCCCTTAAGGAATGGGATAGTGCTGGTGAGGTAGAAGTTTTTCTTGTTCCGGTATTGTGTGACTGGACCATCGCTTATAACATGTAGTTTAGCAATGGTAGTGTTCAGCTCTCTTACATCATTTAAAACTGGCTCCAAGTGGGCCCATACTGCTCTCTCGTCGTGTCGGAGGGAATCGGAGAGAGTGGCATAGGCCTGGCTTCCATGTGCTGTGTATACCACACTGGTGTGGATGGTGGCCTGCTGCCTGCTCCCGCCAAAGTGGAAAGCTTGCACCTCTCTGTTCAGCTTGCAGTTGAAATTTTCAGAAAAGTCTATGTGAATGGCCCCTTCATCCTCCATTAAACTTTCTTTCAGTGCTCTACATGCCTCAACCTGGTGTATCCAGTTAAACTGGTGCCTGGCTAGTTTATCCAATGTGACATTGAACAACGTTTTAAGATCTTGCAGTGAGCATGTCTCTGTCACTTTTACAAAGTGAGTGAATGTTTTTCCATCCACAGACACAGCTTCTTTCTTCCACTGCTCATAGGTTAGGATCATTTCCTCTGCCTCAGGTGTTTCAACTTCATTATAGCAGCAGTGGGGACATACTCTGTACATACAATTTTTGTTCTTGAGGTCACACACTATTGCAGACAGGAGCTCTGAAATGCTTGATGTTTTAATCATCTTCTTCTTATTCATTTTTTCTATGAGAAGCCTCATATTTTCATGGTCAAAGCACGCACAAGTGTTGCGGTCCCTGGGTTTTGCATCGGTTACCCAAAAAGGGCGGTACCTTGCAAACTGTCTGTAAGACAGAGGCATGTGTCCCATCTCTTGGTATTCAGCATGTAGCTCAACCAGTGGTTTTGTTAGCACACGTCGTTGTTTTTTTTTTGCTTTTTCTTTGTAACTGTATCCTTCTTGCCAGGTAACAGTCGCCTACTCTCATCCCGGCAGAGAAATGCAGTCACATTAGCTTTTCTTTGAAACGCTAATTTTTTGGCACCCCTGGTGTTGAATTTCTTATCTGTATGGGTAGTTTGCTTTCTTGCTGAAACCATTCTGATTCGGTCACATTGCTTTTTTGAGCTTGCCAGTTGTTTCTTTAATCTTACAGTCTGCTTTCTTAGTTGCTAATTTTTTCTTTGCAGTCGCTTGCAAACATTTGCAAGTGAACGAGCAGATCTGGTGGGAGGGAGTGGATCCCTCTGTGGAGTTGATGTAGCCAGTGGCGGTCCCCTCTTTGGAAATAAGACTGCTGGAGGTAAAGGATCAGGAGCAGGCTCCCTCTCTGATGCCAAAGGTGGTTCCTGTGGTATCTCATTCACTGGGATGTCAGGTGTCGCATTTAAAGACTCTGGGGTCAGGTTCAGCACATTATTTATGGTCCTCAACTTCTCTCTCTGCCTCTGTTTTGCCCTCATCCAAATATGCCTCCTTTTTTCTTGATCCTTTTGGCCAAGTTCATCAATTGGCAGGTGTTCTTTTTTTCCAGTGAGTTTTCGTCTTTGGTAACTAAAAACAAAAATATACTTAATACGACTACTAATACTGCTAACAATAACTAGAATGTACATATTGCTATGATGTTGCTAGGTGGTTGGTAGTTATCACAGATGGTTACTATAGAGTTT
The DNA here is from genome assembly GCA_033150135.1 of Gobio occitaniae. NCBI lineage: Eukaryota > Metazoa > Chordata > Actinopteri > Cypriniformes > Gobionidae > Gobio > Gobio occitaniae. Next base: position 48,482 of record JARQWZ010003783.1, read on the forward strand.
TTATAGAGTTCTTAGCATGATTTTGCACTTAGCTAATCACTATTAGCATGTAGCTATTCACTTGTTAGCATGTGTAACATGATAGGGGTCCTGTTTGCTAGCATGAGTCAAAAGGGCCAAACTCGATGTCTATACAATGTTCTGATGCAGAGATATAGGTTTTGCTAAACAGTTGCTAAGGTACTGTTTGGTTGCTAGGGAGTGGCTTGGCAGCTGCCAATGATGATACTCCAAAGGCTGCTTGTCAGTATGAATGATATAAAGCAACCGTAGTGCTTCTATGACATTCAGATTTGAAGATATCCCTCATTGGGTTTGGGTTGCTAGGGGGGCTCAACAGTGGTTGCTAGGGTATGGCTAGGCGTTGTTGAATGTGATTGATGATTGGCTGTTTGCTGCCCCATGTCAAACAAGCCAACCCTCATGTTTCTATTACACTTCTATCCAAAGAAGTCCCTTTTGATCTTTTTGAATGGCAGTCTATGGGATAAGTTGCTAGGGTGCTCTAAATGGTTGCTAGGGTATATAATAATAATAATAATAATAATAAAAACTAATTATACCTTTCTCTTCTTTTGGCAAGTAGCTCTTCTTTTTTTACAGGATCAGCATTGATCCTTTCCCAGTAGCGAGCTGCTTTTTCCTTATTTGATAAAGGCATCTGCAAAGGTAAGATTCGGTAAAAATTCAGTAAAAATATACTCTGCACATTTACTATTAATAAAATGTTGTATTTATTAATTCCAGATATGTACAAATATGATCAACAAGCATTGCTGTCATTCGGTACAACCAGTAGGTCATTCGGTATAACCAAAATTTCGGTATTACCGAATGACACTTTTGGTTATACCGAATGACGACATTTTCAAACAATGCTAACAGCCTGATATCTATCTAGCTAGCTATTTATCTAGCTATCTAGCTAGCAAAAGAACAATCAAACATTTTATATTTAGTACAAGGTTTTAAAATATTACAACATTTTCCATGTTTTATAGCGGTTGTACCGAATGACCTGATATTTCGGGACATGTGCATGAGTAAGTGGAAATATGAATTTTTCAAATATTTAAGAGAGAGTTACTTACTTTGCTTCACAACCGTGTGGTCCTTTGCCGGTGTCTGAATGATGTCACATCCTATCACATGATATTGACCGCATGACTTGATCCAAAATGGTGCCTTTATACTGGTTACTCCGAATGACATCAATGAAATTCATTTTTCCGGACATTTTTTCTCATAACAAAGCAACGACTTCTACACATAATTTTAATACCATTTTGCACTATGTTGATATATGATGTTATAAAATCATGCCAGAATAAAAAATATATAATTTTATTACAATTTAAGATATTTTAATCACAAATGAAATGGCTGTATTGGCCTTTGGACGGTTAAACCGAATGACCTTTTGACACTTCAAAATACTTTAAAATAACGTTATATGTAGCAAGATATAATTAAACACTTTTGGATTCAATAAAAGAGATCAAGTTGTACAACCTTACATACTTTGGATGTCATATCTTTATTTTTTATTATTATTATGACCTTTGGACAAAAAAATGACCCGTCACGTCATTGACCCAATCACACAATGTTTGATTACATTTTCTTTTAATCTTACCTCCATATGATGCCTATTAAAGTAGTGTAGCTATATATATATATATATATTAGTGGTGGGCCGTTATCGGCGTTAACATGCTGTGTTAACGTGAGACTCTTATTGGGCGATAAAAAAAATATCGCCGTTAATCTATTCTCAAAGTTGGGTTGGGAGCTGGGTCTATAATACGCCAGCTATGATGACTTTCACCTTGATATTTTAGCGCTGATGTATACCTAGCCGAATTGCACTGTGGGGGCGAGAGAACGAGTCTTCGAACCTGTGTGTATGCCTACTAGTGTTGTCAAAAATATAGATATTTCGCTATGTATCGATACTGTTATATCTGAAACGATATGATACTAATTTTCTACAGTATCGATATCAGCTGCGCTCTCCTCTCCGACCGACAGTGAGTTGACACGCACCCGCCTCCTCTCATTCAGTCCGTTTAATCCTCTGAACGTTGCGAACGCGTGTTCTGCTGGACTTTTGTTAGTATTGGTGTGACCGGTCTGAATTTCGCGCAGGGTTGCACATAACGTTAATTCTACTAATTCCAGCAGATTTCGCGCTCGCATCTGAAGCGCACACACACATACCATAATAAAGACGCCTTTGACATACAAGTGCAAAAATTAGCTTCTTTTTTCCAGCTTATTAATGGTCAAATACACTCAAAAATGTCTCAATGCCCATCTAGGTGAGTTTTAACGGAAACACAGTCGTAACCAGCTCTCAGGAACAGTGGGATCCATGATCCATATATATATATATATACTAATATATATATATATAAATGCATCGCTGGTACCAGAGGTAATCAAGGAAACGTCCGGTTACGTATGTAACCCTCGTTCCCTGAGGAGGGAACGGAGACGTACGTTAGTGACTAACGAATGGGGGTTTCGCTTAGAAGCCAATCATCTTCTTCGTATTCAACAGCGCCCAATGGCAGTGCCAATGCCATGGGCATGCGGAATTTGCATGCGTAACTCTGCCCCACCTCGTGGGTATATAAGGAAGTACGCTGGCAACATCGCATTATGTTACTGCTGCAGGAGCCAAGACTGAACTCCGCGTTCCAGGCAGCACAGCTGACGTGGCAAAGGAAACGTACGTCTCCGTTCCCTCCTCAGGGAACGAGGGTTACATACGTAACCGGACGTTCCCTTTCGTTCAGTCACTACGACGTACGTTAGTGACTAACGAATGGGGGATCCTATACAACAACGCCACTCAGCTGTCATCCAGTGCCCTGCGTAAGTGTGAGATCCCGCCACTTAAGGCCCTAGGACTCCCACTTATCACAGGATTACCAAGGTACACTGGGAAGCATATCCCAGAGAGGGAATGCCAAGATGCCTACCTGTGGGGAGGACTTAGAGAATACACATATGACCCGCTAAGGGCTGCATATGGAAGATCTCTAGGGTACCAGCCGAAGGTGGATTTTTAACCCTAGGGGTGGCAGGGACTTGCCAAGGGAAAGACACCTGCTCACTGAGGAGGCTTACGGTGGGAATACTCGTGTGGGGGTCGCCGGAGGGGAACCATGCACACGGAGCACCTGGCCGGACATGAGGGTCTGGGCTCGAAGGGCAGACTGAACTGATGTCGGCGTAAGCAGTGCTGGAGGAGCTCAGGGCTCTCGGGGAGCTCACCTGAGGAAAATATCGCACGTATCCAGTCCTGGGAGTGGAATGGCGAGCAAGCGAAGACACCTGAGCCTGGTCCATTACCGGCCCCTCGGGGGGGCGAGTACAAAGTCGGACACTGGCTCCACTCGGAGATTGTAGAATCTGGCGAATGTGTTGGGTGTCGCCCAGCCTGCAGCTCTGCAGATGTCTGTTAGCGAGGCGCCATGCGCTAGAGCCCAAGAGGAGGCCACACTCCGGGTGGAGTGTGCCCTCACACCAAGGGGACATGGTCGGCCTTGCTGCTGGTAAGCCAAAACAATGGTGTCCACTATCCAGTGAGACAACCTCTGCTTTGAGAGAGCACTTCCCTTCTGCTCTCCACCATAACAGACAAAGAGCTGGTCTGAGGTCCTGAAACACTGCGTCATGTCTACGTAGGCGCGGAGAGCGCGTACTGGACAGAGCAATGCCAAGGCTGGGTCTGCCTCCTCCAAAGGCAGCGCTTGCAGGTTCACCACCTGATCTCGGAACGGAGTGGTGGGAACCTTGGGCACATATCCGGGCCGGGGTCTCAGGATCACGTGAGAGTTAGCCGGCCCGAACTCAAGGCACGCTTCGTCAACCGAAAATGCTTGCAGGTCCCCGACCCTCTTAAGCGAGGCCAATGCGGTCAGCAGAGCCGTCTTCATAGACAAGAACTTAATCTCGGCCGACCGCAAAGGCTCAAGGGAGGCCTCTGCAGAGCACTTAAGACTACTGAGAGGTCCCAAGAGGGAACGAGAGGAGAGCGAGGAAGATTCAGTCTCCTCGCCCCCCTCAGGAACCTGATGATCAGGTCGTGCTGCTACTTACCTTTTTGTCTCCCAGGAGATCGTGGTAGGCAGATATTGCGGCCACGTACACTTAAGAGTGGAAGGAGACAGCCTTCGTTCCACCCCCTCCTGGAGAAACGATTGCACAGACCCGATCGGGCATTACCAGGGGTCTTCTGGGCCGGAAGACACCATGTGACGAAGAGGTTCCACTTCAACGCATAGAGGTGTCGTGTAGACTCTGCCCTAGCGGAAGTGATGGTAGCGACCACCGCAGGTGGAGGGCTACTCAACCAGCCGCGTCCCGTCCAGAAGCCACACGTGGAGCTTCCAGAACGCTGGACGCGGGTGCCAAGGGTGCCCCGTCTCTGAGTGAGAAGGTCTTGACTCAGAGGAATAGGCCAGGGAGGGGCTGTCGCAAGGAGTAGCAGTTCTGAGAACCAGGTCCGGCCGTGCCAACGGGGCGGCCAACATGACCTGCTCCTTGTCCTCCCTGATCCTGCACAGTACCTGTGCGAGAAGGCTCACTGGGGGAACGCATAATTGCGTAGCCCCGACGACCAGCTGTGCGCCAGTGCATCCGTGCCGACCATAGGTCAGGGAATAATACAGGGAGCAATGGGAAGAGTCCTGGGAGGCAAACAGATCTACCTGTGCGTCGCCGAACCGTTCCCATATCAGCTGGACCGTCTGGGGATGGAGTCTCCATACTCCAGGAAGTGGCTGAAGCCGTGAGAGCTCGTCGGCTGCACGGTTCAGGTCTCCCGGGATGTGGACAGCATGAAGGGACCTCAGATGCTTCTGACTCCATAAAACGAGATGGCGGGCGAGTTGAGACATACGGCGGGAGCGTAGACCGCCCGGCCGTGTCGTCTGTCCTGACTAGTACATGTTGACCCTTCAGCAACGCTCGGAAGCGGTGCAGGGCGAACCGTACTGCCAGCAACTCGAGGCAATTGACACGCAGAAGGCGCTGGGGTCCTATCCAGGAGCCCGCGGCTGCTTGTCCATTGCACATGGCACCCCAGCCCGTGGATGATGCATCTGTTGATACAACAAGATGCCTGGAAACTCGTTCTAAGGACACTCCGGTCCGTAGAAAACTGAGGTTCGACCACGGGGAGAGAGTCTGTAAGCAGGCCCGAGTCACTTGTACCCGGAGCGTGCCAGACCGCCATGCCCATCTCGGGACTCGATCGCGTAGCCAGTGCTGAAGCGGTCTCATATGAAGCAATCCGAGCGGCGTTACCGCGGCTGCAGATGCCATATGCCCCAGGAGCCTCTGAAATGTTTCAGTGGAACCGCATTCTTGCCCTCGATTTGACGAAGGGAAGTCAGCAGAGACTGCGCGCGCGCGCTCGAAAGCTGCGCGCACATGGCGACCGAGTCGATATCCATACCGAGAAAAGAGATCCTCTGCGCGGGGCAAAGTTACTCCTCTCCCAGTTGACCCGAAGGCCCAGACGGGCTAGGTGATGGAGCACCAAATCTCTGTGTCCGCAAACCTGCTCTCGAGAGGGACCCAGTATGAGCCAGTCATCGAGGTAATTCAGGATGCGGACCCCGTGCTGCCGAAGGGGCGCAAGGGCTGCCTCGGCAATCTTCGTAAAGACGCGAGGGGACAGAGATAGCCCGAATGGTAGAACTGCGTACTGATATGCCCGCCCCTCGAAAGCAAACCGTAGGAACGGTCTGTGTCGAGGCAAAAAGGAGACATGGAAGTAGGCGTCCTTCAGGTCGATCGCTGCAAACCAATCGTGTGGACGAACGCCTTCGAAAAGGCGTTTCGCTGTCAACATCTTGAACGGAAACCGGTGGAGGTAACGGTTCAAGACGCGCAGGTCCAGGATCGGTCAAGCCCACCGGTCTTTTTTGGGTACAATGAAGTACGGGCTGTAAAACCCGGAATTCACCTCGGCTGGAGGGACAGGTTCGATCGCACCCTTCGCCAGTAGGGTGGCAACCTCCGCTCGCATGACGGGGGCATTAGCCCCGATCATAGTTGAACGGACTCCCCAGAAGCAGGGAGGAACCTGCGCGAACTGAATCGCGTAGCCGCACCTGACTGTCTTCGCGACCCAACGGGACAGCCCTGGAATCTGAAGTCAGGCTCCCAGGAACTGCACCAGCGGGGTCAATCGGACTACAGGTGTACCCGGAGTGGGGCAGCGATGCAGCGTTACCGACCCGGACAAGGGAGGCTGTTGGGCGTCCCGGTGTGGGGGTGCGGTTAACGGCTGCGTCCTGACAGAGGAGACCAGGGAAGGACGCGCGTTCCACTGGGGTCTGCTCTGCCAGGAGGCTGGCGACAGAGAGGGATGCGAGTGGCGGGACCCGTGGGTGGCGCGCACTGTCATCACCGGTCTCTGGGTCCTCAGAGACAGGAACATGAGTTCTTCCCAAGCGCTGCTAGCCCGGGGGCCAGCAGCGGAAGGATTTTCCCCCGGCCCTCCACCGGGGGAAGGAGAGGCCCTGCTACCATCCCCTGGGAAGAACTGGAACCCATCTCTGAGTTGTCCACCTCCAGCGTGGCGTTTAACCAGTCTGGGGAGCGGACTGGGCGACATCCTCAACCACCTCCACGGCGCGGCCCAGGTTAAGGCTGCTGCTGGGGCCGGGCGGGAAGAGGGAGGGCGCCCTCGGCGGCGAGCGGACTGAGGCGACTGAGCCGGCGGCTGGTGCAGCAGCTGGCCGCCAGGGCAGTACGTGTTACAGCCTCAGTCTGCTCTGGGGCGGCCGAGAACTGTTGGGCGCAGTTCCCAGCCGCGCCGCCGAAGAGGCCAGCCTGGGATATGGGTGAGTTGAGGGGGCGGGCCCACTCAACGTCCTCCAAATCACCAGGTAAGGCCAGGTGTTCTCCCGGACCACAGCTGTGGACATCTCCCGACCCAGGGAGCGTGTGGCCACCTTCACCGCCCGGGGGCGGGATCAGTCGCGGCACGCAGCTCAATGAAGAGCCCTGGGTCGGCTCCACCCTTGTGCATGTGCAAAGGGGCGGCGGCCTGCCCGTAGCTCTGCAGGACCACGCCACCGAAGTAGACGAGCCCACAGGCTTTGGGAGGGTGCTTAGGACAGCCACACCACGCCACGTCAAGCCCTCTGTGGACACCGTAGTGCGCAACAGAGAGTTCAACAGTGGGGGTGAGGGGGCCCCAGTGTACCCTAGGCCGCGGCCCCATCAAGGGCAGAGAAGGCGGAGGAGGCCACCAAACGATCGCGGGAAGCACGGGTCCAGGACCGCGTGATCTCCTCATGCACCTCAGGAGCGAAAGGCATTGGGGGCGGGGCCCAACAGCTGTCGGGTGCCGTCCCCAAAAACCAATCGCGCAACCACGAGCACTCGCGACTGGGCGGAGTACCACACCAGCGCGAGACTCGCGGCTGCCCGAGATAACATGGCTGTCAACCTTAGGTCGGATCAGGCAGTGCTGACACACCCGGAGGCGGAGCACAACTCCTAATCGTCATCCCCAAAGGACTCCAGCCCACCTTGGGATGCGGCGATCGACATCTCACTGCTATCTGGAGCGTGAACGAAACGAACGAGGCGTCAGAGACGGGCCGCTGTTTCAGTCCAACACTCGCGGGTTAAAGCAATGTGCAAGAGGGGGCGTGGCCCGAGGAATGATCGTCGGGGTTCTTAAACCACGGCACCGCACTCAGGTCACCCTGGCCACCAGCCAAAGTACCACCTCACTCGGAGACGGTAGATTGGGGTGTGGCAGAGGGGACTCTCTCTCCTCACGGAGATCACTGAGTCTCGACCGCAACATCGCGATGGTCACGTTCCCGCAGTGGGAACATGACGCATCCACAAACACTGCCCGAACGTGCTGAAGCCCAAACACATCGAGCAGTGAATGTGCCCATAGACAGCAACGGAGATCGATCGCACCCGGAAGTGCACGGGCGAACCGTCTTGAAAAAGACGTGCCACGCGCAAGCTCTTTTTGTGAGAGGAAAGCTCTGCAGAGTGCCGAAGCGCCCAGGGAAACACACACACAGCTGTTGCAGATCACTGCACAGATCAGCAGGCAGGCAGCATGAGATCGCTGGAACGCGCCGTCACACCAACACCCTGGAGAACCGCTCGCCTCGAAGACTGAAGAGAAGACTTCAGCATTCAGGCTTGAAGGAGTGAAGAGATACTCTTGGCTCCAAAGTAGAAACATAATGCGATGTTGCCAGCGTACTTCCTTATATACCCACGAGGTGGGGCGGAGTTACGCATGCAAATTCCGCATGCCCATGGCATTGGCACTGCCATTGCGCGCTGTTGAATACGAAGAAGATGATTGGCTTCTAAGCGAAACCCCCATTCGTTAGTCACTAACGTACGTCGTAGTGACTGAACGAAAGGGAACTATAGGCTACACTGCAAAAATGATTTTCTTAATGATAAATGATTTTCTTATTTTTGTCTTGTTTCCAGTCTAAATATATTTACTAAGTAAGTAAAATGACTTAAGATATTGTTTCTTGTTTTCTGGAAAGCAAAATGATCTGCCAATTATTATTTTCTTACGCCATTGGCAGATCATTTGGCTTGTTTACACAATTCTTCTTGATTTTTAGAATTTTTGTGATATTTGGACTGGAAACAAGACAAAAATACTAAATAATATATATTTTTCAGTGTATTGCTGCTGTTCCATATGCACCACCTTCTGGTAGAGAGTGAGTAATAACTTTGAATAACTCTGCTAACAGCACTTATCACATGTATACAGATACATGCGCAGTTATCTCGTTGTATTGCAGAACAGAGGCGCCAGAATTCAATAATACATAATAGTAAGGCAAGTGTGTGAAGCTATTACAGTCCACTTGGGTGCTGCCCCTGTGTATATACAGTTACCTGTCACCGAGTCCAGAAAAGGAACTTGGAGAAGGGTTTCACTGAGCCCATGGCATCCCTCAGTGCATCAGTGCCGTGGATGGGACCCATGTGGAAATCAGGCAGCCAATCATAGCGTGGTTTTGCGTTTTTATGTGGACAGGAGATTTTTTAAAACTGTGCTTGTGTGGATGCGATTGTTTTTTAAAACAGAGGAGGAAAAACTCAGGTTATAAAAATACCCGTGTACGTGTGGACTAGGCTTGAGAGGAGAGCTGCCATACTGACAACTATGGAGCCAGAATTGTTACTTTTTTTATGTGTTACTGGAGGAAATGGTGGGGTTTCATTAATCTCAGACTTTGCCAAGACCATAGGCAGGTAAGTTGAACTGGTTTGCTGCATCCTTATTGACGGGTTATACATTTTATTTGTTGCTAGTATTTTGTTTCAACTAACTTGAATAAACTTATGACTCATGAAAACACAAAATACACATAAAGCAGTTTGAATGTTGACTTACTGTATATGTTGCCAAGATGCTATTTGATAAGCTATAGTTTATTCTCTTGACCATGGTGAATGTATTTAGACAGGTTTTCAACCCAGTTTTGTTTGTAGGCACTTGAACCATTTAAATAAAAAACAATAAAAATGTTTTTTGTTAGTTTCATTTTTCAAAATGACCAGTTGTGGACTGTAAGGAACTAAATTAGTTAAATATTCATGTACAAATGTAAAGTAGGCCTACTGAAGTACTTTTTTCCCCTCACAGGACAGCAATACTACAAAACATGGTATTTCACAATATGATGCATTGTTGTACATTAAACAACCCAACAGTATATAAAGTAGTTTCAATTTAACAACCTTCAACATAGTCAAAAGTAAAATGCAACATAAACTGTAGTAAAGCAGTAATATTAATGCCAAACCAGGGCTTAAAAACGGAAAAAAAATATAAATCGTTCACTCCGAGCAGAATCGATATTTTAGCGTTTCTGTTTTTGCGTTCCTCATTAAACATTACTGTTCCTAAAATGGTTTGATTTGAAAAAAATAACGGTTAATAACGTTATTTTAATTTAGCCTATACTTTAAACAAATAGGTTTCACTCAATAATAATATAGCGCATGATAATTAAACTGGAATATTTATTTCATAACATTTTTAAAACCACAACAGAAATACATGCATTAATTACAAAGCATAAACAGCGGGACAAATATTGAGCTGTTTTAATGGAGCGGAAAGTGGCCCTCTATATGCCTATTCTTTTCAGAAGAGTGATAACATTCTTTGTACATAACTTTTTTTCCAACACGACTTGTTTTAAAAATTGCATGAATAAAGAATAAATAAACTGGATAACCATTGCTCTTTTAATGCACCGTCAACTGCTAATTTCAAAGCAAACTAATAAAGCTTGATCATTTAATGCAATATAACATACCATTTAATACGAAGCATCATTCGTCTATATAGAAAACATTGACCTGTATTGGCAATCTAAAAGACTATAGGAAAAATGTTTGATAGATGCTAGTAACCTACTTGGATAGGCGAAATCCACAAACTAGCCTAAATCAGTCTATTTGAGCGTAAAGTCCGTACTGCTTATTTAAACGTACGAAAAGAATGTCCTCCAATACTTGCGAGAAATGACCGTGATAGACGGGTAATTAAAAACGCACCCAAAGCTTGGAAAGCGGACATCTGGGCACATTTCGGATTCTGACGCCGGCTTCACACCGCACGCGTTAGCAGGGCAGGAGCGGTGGGTATGGAGAGCGGGAGCCCGCGCCCCCATTGTGGATTCACACTGGCAGCGTTTGTCTCGCTCGTCTCGTATATTGCAAATACAGACAAATGTTGTACATTATGTCACATTTTCCGGTCTTCTCCTCCGAGCCCCGTCTGTCTCGTGCTTTGATTTATGATGGGCAGCATATGCTGCAAATGCGACCGTGTTCCCCTCTGTCCCAAACACACATGCATATAACTTGTTGTATATAAGTAGTTCACATGATAAATGTAAGTTAACATTAAAGTGAATATATGCTTCTAGTTTTAATCATTTAAACAGGCTTTTGAAGTTTGGGCAAAAACTTCTGGCAGTGTTGTGTTTTTAATTTTTTTAACAGCTCTGGATGTCATATGGTGATTGTGAAACACGGGGCACTTCACTACATGATTTCATGGTGAAATTTGTTATTTTCCATGTTAATCTGGTCAGTTTTGATCAAGAACAATCCACTGTGGCTTTAAATCAGCGTGAGCAGCGCGGCAAAAATAGACTCGGAGCCGTAACGATCGCGGCACTGCTGCTTCTGCTCCTGCGATGCGCTGCCGTGCCGCCTCTGCGTGCGATGTGAATGCTCTAATCTGTTAACATGGGCGCCGGAAAAAATATGCGCTGCATACGCCCTGCTAACGCGCCTGCCACACTAAAATCAAGCACGTTGGCAATACAACTAACTTCACGAACCATGTTTATCGTTGGCATCCTGAGTTGGCTTCAACAACAACACAAAAAGTCGACACATCCCAGCCAAGAATTGACGAGTCCCTAGTGTCAACGTTACTGTGTGTGTTGCACTGAATATTTTTATTGCTGGGTGCCTGGGTGGTGGTTGTTGTTACAATAGTGTGACTGTAATTACGGATTAATATTTGCACAGGAGTTCATGAAGTGCCCTGTCTTAGAGCTTTTTACTGTGTGTAAAAAAAACACTTATGTTCACTGCTGGAAAAAGTTGGCTTAGTTGGTTATTATTGCTCTATATAATTTCAAATGGTTCTAAAGCAGAGAAAAGAGAAACATTTCTCATTCAAAGCACTGAAAGCAGTGATTTATGTTTTCTTTTTCAGGTTTGAAAATGCCATATCCAATACCCTGTACCATTCAATTTTATTTTATTTAATGACATTTATGTCAAAGATACAGGAGAGTGATAATACACACATAGCAGCCAATACAATCTGTTGTTCAATATCTGACTGCTTGTATTGCCTCATGACTGATTACAAATTTGCCTTTTTGTGTGCAGTAGAATTTGGATGCATCGCAATGCATCTTAGAATTGAATTGAATTGAATGGAATCGTTACCTGGTGAATCATAATCGAATCGAATTGTGAGAGCAGTGCCAATCCACACCCCTAGAAATTGTGGTATTCTGAAAACCCCAAAACACTTTAAATATGAAAATGTGCACAAGTGATAAAGTAAAAGAATTAAAACTAAGATAGGCCTACCAGTTTTTGTACAATTCACCCGGCTCTTCTTTTTGGGGAGAAGTACTGAAGTATCTGTAAAAAAAAAAGGGAAAAAAAGATTTAAAGTTATTTTAGAATTACTTTAATTGTTTACTTGTAAACTTATTTCACATTCTCAGGTTCATACCTTCATCAGAGCTGCTGAGACACACTGGACGTTTTTTCCTCTTGAGAATGTCATCAGAGTTCTCCACAGAAGACTGCACAGCTGATCTTTTAGACCACTTTTTAGCAGTTTCATAATCACCTGAAGTACAAATGCAGTGAGTATAATTTAGCATTCAGTAACAGTAGTTGCACTAACATTTTGTTTGAATGATCCTTTAAAGTAAAATGAATTACCTGTTTCTGCAAACACTCTGACCCTGTGCCTGGTCCAATTTGTTTTATCAGGAAGTTCATGTCTTTTAATTTTTTTGGTCACATTAATTGGTGGCCAGTAACAATAGTGTACCTGCAATAAAATAGTCAAATTAAATAATGAAATAAATATTGTACAAGTAGAAAATAAATTCAAACTGAAATATGTAAGCAAGAGTAACTGAAAATCTAACTCAAGTAAAAAGTTAAATGTAAATGTTAATAATTGAGAATTGTACTCAAAACATGCTAAATGGAACTGACATTCGTTGAGAGAACAATGAGTTAAATTTGAAAAGAGAAAGATGAGGAAAAAAAGAGAAGAGTTGTCCTTACAAGGAGAGCATGAAAATAATTTTGTAAAAAGATTAAAAGGGCTTTACAAAAAAAGTGCATGAATAATTTTAAAAAAATGCACTGTTATGTTCCATAAAAGAAAGAATAGTCAATTTAGATTTTCATGGTGACTGTAAAAATATTTGTTAACAGGGCCGGCCCTGACCAATTTGGTGCCCTAGGCAAGATTTTACTTGGTGCCCCTTTGTGTCAAGGTTTAGCACTACACGTTATTAGTCTTTGGAAACACTCGTACTGTTTTATTTTTGTAATGCATTGATGTTTTATTTTTATTTTTGTTGTTTTATATGATGTCCAGTCCATTCTACCCCGTCATTATGTTCATGATATTATTATTATTATTTTTTATTTTTTAAAGGCTGATGATAGTCAAACTATACAAAAATTGCACCTATGCCACATTACAGCCTAAACACAAAGAGCAAGAGTGCATCTAGCATTCATGCACAAAATATTCATTGAGAACTAGCAAAGGTGTTTGTTTTCCAGTAGATGACAGCAATATTCCACTAAACTATGAGCATTCAAATTTTAACCAGGAATTAAACAGAAATTTAGATATTTAATGTGAATTTTACATAAAATGTTGCTATTTTAAATAAACCTGTATATAAATATCATTACTAATTTGGGCAAATACATTTTAAAATTGATATACACTCCCTTAAAACTGCACAACTGCAGAGTTAAAACATTAGGCTATTAAAAAAGTGATATTACATGCGTTTAATATTTTTATATTATTTATTTTTTACAAAATCACACTGGCTGTGGCCTCTGGAGAACCCAGAACAGCTGCTTGTATAAAGTTTAAGGTAAAAATAAATGGAATTAATTAGCAAACATTAGTATTTTACTACTATGCAATTAAATAAACTGTTCATTAATTTGCCTACATCACTTTACTTCTGTCTTTACACTACAAAAAATGCTCTTCTTATTTAAACAAGAATCTTTTTCTTGTTTCCAGTCCAAATATCTAAAATTCTTAAATCAAGGTGCATTTACTAGATAAGTAAAATGACATAAGACATTTTTCTTGTTTACTTGAAAATAAAATCAAAATGAAGTGAGTTTTTGCTTAAAACAAGCAAAATTATCTGCCAATGGGGTGAGAAAAATAATCTTATTTCTGTTTGGGACAGAAACAAGATTTCAATCAGGAACAAGATTATTTTTCTCACTCCATTGGCAGATAATTTTGCTTGTTTTAAGCAAAAACTCACTTCATTTTGATTTTATTTTCAAGTAGCCTAAACAAGAAAAATATCTTCTGTCATTTTATTTATCTAGGAAATGCCCCTTGATTTAAGGATTTTTAGATAAACAAAACACAAATACTAAGTAAGAAGAGCAGTGTAGGCTATCCCTTATCTTCCCTGCTTCAGAGGGCTTCTGTCTTTTTTGACACTACAATTCGGCCATCCGTCATAAATAATCAGGCAACTTACACCGTGTCAACACCTGGAGCGAGCGGCCAAGCACCCTAAAAAATGAAAGCAATCCTGTCTGCGTTGGATGCGGCAACAGTACGGTTTGCTGTACACACGGCAAAGCACTCTTTCTTCCTTGTCTGCCACTTAAAGAATCTCACAGCATCGGCCCCCACTGAGGATATATGCACAGTCTCTGGCCTTTGTAGAGATTTGTTTTGTTTGGAGTTTTTTTTCTGTTTGCTCATCTCTTCCAGTCTCTTAGAAACCTGAATCAGTGGGTGTTTGCCAGAAAGCACCATCTTCTTCAGTGACTGCAGGTAGTTTTCAAACATGAATGCACTACAATTTTCCAGACAACCAAAGTTTTCTGCATCACTTGCTATGTGCAACATGGTATGGGTGTTGTACACAAGGAACTCCTGTTCATAGATTGTCCTACCTTTTTCCACAAAGTATTGCAGAAGTTCATTGGCATATTTGGAATGTTCCTGCACAAGACTTGGACATACTAGGATTGCCATGGCCACATTGAAAGACAGGAAGTGTAAGTACACATCCTCTGGCAGTATTCCCTTTAACACAATCTTCCCTGTGTATAAAAGGAACTGACGAAACTCGGTTGCTTTCCATCTGTCCAGCTCCTCAAGACCTAGGCTTTCGCACAAATGCAGATGGTATGCAGTCCTGAAGAGACAGCAGTCCTGCACTAATTTCTTTGTTTTGGCTGGCCGAAACCCTCACAGCTCTGTCTCCTCTGGTCTAGATGAGCAGGAGCCTTTTCATTACACCGAGACAAGCCTGGTGCATGTAATCAATGGGAAAGCACCTCACCATGTCTATGGGGAGGTGAGACACAGGTGTGTTCCCATGGTGATGCTGAAATTGTGATTGATTTCTGAATGCTTCATCTGTCCGGAGTATGAGGTCAGCAGTCTCTTGGTATGTGACTCTGTTTAACCACACAACTTTTTGCTCACATCGGTCACAGCCCAAGTACCCGGAATACTGTTTGATATTTTTTACTAATGCACGAGCTGGAGCATCACACACAAAGCACCTCAGATTGACTTTTATTTTTCTTCCCATGAAGGAAATCCCATCATTCATCAGATGGCCCAGGTCCCTTACTGTGTCTTCCAAAAAGCCAAGATCTGTTGGTCGACTTGCACCACATGTCAGAGCTGTGGGGAAAATGGTAACAGGATCCAGCATGACTGCGCAAAGGACTGGCCACATAGATGTTTTGGAGCTTTTGTACAGTGGCAATCCATCAACGTTCAGGGATAAATCAACAGAGTGTAGTTTAACTACTTCATCAAGTGGGTAACTTTCTAATGTTTCTTGTAGTTTCTGTTTAAGTGGAAAGTAAACGTATTCCATTCCAGATGTTTGCTGCGTGTCAAGTTGCCGGGGAGTGTGCAAAAGTGTCCGGGCAGTTGAGGGTAATTCACTGTGTCCATGCCTTTTTAACATTTTAAGAAGGTTGTCGAGTGCATTTTGTTTTATTTGGTATTCTATGGCCCAAGCGGACAGCTCTTCTGTCAGTGACATGTCCTTACTGTCGTCGTCTTCAAGGTAAAAGGCCAAGGATTCATTTAAGCTGTTAATTACCTCCCATGTTGTTTCTATTGGTTGTTCTCTTGCATTTTCAGAGTGCAAGTGGTGTTCAGTGTCAGATGCATATTCCCCACAATTCTGCTCCATATCAACTGACATTACTCTGTCAGCACCTTCTGATTGTTCTTCAAGTGGAAGATCAAGTGATTGTACTTCAACGGCTGGATTAGGTTCCAGGTGAGATGGCGATCTGGACAATGCCTGCCTTGCAGTTCTCCAAGCATGCACATATTTCCTGTGTATCTCTCTCTTTTCAGAGCTCATTCTAGGAGAGTAGCATTTATTTAATTTAGATGTAATTTGTACACCATTTTGATACCAAATATGAGCTTTCAAGTCAGTGAAATTAATGTCAAGCTTATTTTTCTAAAATATATAGGGACCACCGATTAACAGATTTTATTTAATTATTTGATTTTTTTTTATGTTTGGTCCTTTTGTGATCTTTCTACACTAAAAATAAATCCTACTAGAAAGAACATGGTAATGTAAATTTGTAAATATCTTACCTTGTAGTGTTGAAGGCGAAATGAAAGAACTAGTGGATAAAAACTGCAACACATCAATGTGAATGGCTTGTTATTTTTAGGCACTTGCAATCGATATTAATTGGTAAAATATTACTTTGCTATATATTGAACAATTCACATGAAATTAAATTGCAAATATATAAAAACAATCTAGTTATCAAGTGGGAAGGTTTGTTTATATTATGGAGAACACATTTAAGTGAAACTAAGGAAATGACTTGCCTTGAAATAAAAGAAAATACTCAGAACAGGCAGCAATGGCGGATGATCTAAAATGAAAGAAATCAAGGATGTCTGTTTGCAGACAAGGAAAAGAGAAATTACCTGTTTAGTGACTATATGAATATTTCAATATCAGATATTACATGAGTCTGAATTGATAGATGTGCTGGAGAACTTTTAAATGCCATTAAATAGAAGATTTAAAAAAATATGTCTGATTGTTAGTCAAACATATACTTACAAATCCAAAGATGATCAGTACTAGGGCTCTTAAAAGAGCCTTTGGGGTGTAGTTAGCTGCTGTTGACACAAGGAAAGGGGAGAAAAAAATCGAAACATGAATATGAGTGAGATATATCTGTATGTTTTAAAATGCATTGTTTTCTACAATATGTGATTAAACAGGATGACTGCTTGATATACTGCTTGCTTACTTACAATAATGAGATTGTAATTGATACTGGAAAAGAGAAGATAATTAATTTTATGGTATACATTCAAACGTTAATATGGCTTTTGTCTAATACAATGCTTAGTAGCCTACAATATGTGTACAATAATAATATAGCATAACTATATCCAGAAATCAATTGCAATAGTACATTGGGATTCGTTTGTTGTTGTTACAGCATTGTTAGTGCTAAGAATGTTTTACGTGAATGTTTGTTTGTTTGTTTATTTATTTATTTATGCATCAAAAACGAATATTTTCATCAGTGGTTGGATGTCAAGAAGAGACACGAGCAACTGGATGAGCGAGACCACGTGATTTGCCTGTCCGACGTGGTTTTTCTTGATTTTTGGGTTTCTACCATACAGTCTATGGTTTTCTACCAAGGATATTGGTGTG
Organism: Gobio occitaniae; assembly: GCA_033150135.1. NCBI lineage: Eukaryota > Metazoa > Chordata > Actinopteri > Cypriniformes > Gobionidae > Gobio > Gobio occitaniae. The sequence goes on from JARQWZ010003783.1 coordinate 66,040, forward strand.
TAATACAATTGGGAGTTTGCACAGGGTGTTTATTTTGAATTTGACAATGTTTTTTTTTTACTTTTATTTTGTATTTACGGTGCGGCTTGGACGCGGAATCCATCAAAAATAGACTAGGCGCCTATCTTTAGCGAAGCAGCACAGAGAGCCGCTTCTGAAACGCACACAATCATTGACTAGAATGGGCGCGATCAGCTCCGGTAGCTGTGTCGCAGCCGCAATGCGCCGCAAACGCGTGCAGCGTTATTTTTTACAGTCTATGATTGAAGCGCGCGTCCGAGTGAAGACTGCGCGAGCGAGGACATTGTATCCGCGCAACTGATAGTAGTGGCAACAAGCTCAGCAGCTTGATTCAAAAATTCGAACGTAACGGTATAACGAAGTATAAAACCGTTGCCATGAAAAACAGAGCGTTGCTATGGACGCAGTTCTGTTCACTCTGGCAATATAATCGCTTTTAAATCAATAAACTCCTTTTTACATCAATATTTTGAGTCAAATTATTGACTTATTTGGTAGTTTGACATTTAATAAGCGCTTCGCGTCCGGGTCCCGATCAGCCTGTCGGGGTTGTATTTGCTATAACCTCCCTTACTTTAATGGTGCTGACAAGTGGACGGTAAAAAAAAGATGGAAAATCATTATGTGAACAGTAATGGTACATTTTATGTGAACAGTAATGGTATATTTACTGGAAAAGACACACTTTTATAAAAGGTGTATATGTTCATCAGGTGAAAGTGGCATTTATTTATCTCTAGCAAAGACTAGGGATCTTATTTGACTCTCATTCATCTTTACCCTGGCCTGAGTATAACGTTAGTTGACTGTATTAGCCTATATCTTAGTATTTTACTTTTACTTCAATGTTAAATACCATTTACTTAATGGGCTCATACGTTTTAAAAGTACTTTACCTTAAAAAAATAAATAAAAATACTTTACCTCTGAAAAACTAGCAGTATGGGATGCCCGGATGTCCAGTTGTCTAGTCTAGAAAACCGGCTCTGTGCGCGGCAGTCATTGACCCCACCTTATATATGCCAGCTGGCAGGTTGCGCGTGCTTGGCACGCGAGTAAGAATGTAAATTGTGACCGTAGGCTTTAGTTTTCAGTAGGCAGTAGGTTTCAGCATTGACGACTCGCATATATCATATCTCGTGTTTGTATACATTTTATGAGCTTGCGTTAAGCTTGTCAAACATTTATTTATACCGAAATAATTAAGCGAAATTAATTTTCCTAATTAAAAATTAACATTTGAACATTGTTGTGGGAGATTATGGAAAGAAAAAATAAATATAGGCCTATAGTATTCAGTAATGCGAGTCGCCAGTGCTGAAAGAACAGCAACCCACATGCTGCACGCGACGCATTTACACTACGACGCGTGGCAGTAGCCTATTAAGTGTTTTTGTTTTTGATTTGCAAGTTAAGAGGAAAGCATAGTCTATGATATGCTATAATATGCAGGGATTAAAGGTTTCCGTCACTACGACGGATTTCTGTTAGTTGCCAGTCACTTTTCATAAATTTAAATTAATAAATGTCTTAATTTTAGTTTGAATACGTCTTAATGTACGACGTGGTGTAGGCTATTCACCCTGTTGAGGAGAGTGTGACTAAAGCCTGGAGTGGAGCGAAAGCATACCTTTTCACTCGGCTCTGGATCCACTACGCCGGGTTTCCCATTTCTGCTCACGAAAAAAAACTGCGCCTTGCATGTCCAGATTATTTGTCTGCTATATTTGCTCATCAACTATTAAATCTAGGCAATTTGTTAATAAAACATCGATTACCATTAGGGTTGGGTATCGTTTGGGTTTTTTTCGATTCCGGTGCCAAACCAATACTTTTAAAACGGTTCCGGTGCCTAAACGGTGCCTGAACCGATACTTTTTTTTTTTTTTAAATGGCCACAAAACGAGGTGGATAACATTAAATGGCTTTTTATTTATTTATTTAAATTGAACCATTTATTAAAAGTTTAATGTATACTTAAATGTATGAATATAAATAAATACAAAACACAATTGACTTATTAACAAATTATAATTGACTTATTTACAAATTCACAGTAAAACCTAATAGCCACCTAACCCAACTACAACAAGCCTAATATAACTCTAAATAACAGTTACAGTAATAACAGCAGTTAGCCTAGTCTGTATTCTCGGTATGCTACTAACCAGCTTCGAGCTTCAGCTTTATTTTGAAATATGATCATTTTCTCTGGCTAAATATTTTAGAACGCATCGCCTTAATGTTTCCATGACGACGCGTCATGTTTCTCACATGACACAGCAGCCGCAATAGCGCTGACAGCTCAGCTGTATTGGGTTTATTTCGTTTTTTCTTTTTATTCAAAATATTCACAAACTTAACTGTGTCACGAACTATCTGATGTTCAAATGTGTGAGTCAATGTGTGTTAGTTGATCTATAAAGCGCAATGAGCGGCGTCATGTTAGTTTGCGCCTCAGAATCGGATCTGTCGGATTTACAACACTTGAGTTCATTCTCGTCTTACAAAATACATGAAAGTAAGTGACCAGTGAACTGGAAGAAGAATAGAGTAAACGATATAGCTACTATTTAATGTGCATGTATCTGATGTGAATAAAACATGTAACGTTAGTCAAATTATAACCGCCTGAAAGGATTGTCATTGCCGCTTTCATAGACATCAGTGTGTGTTTTTTGCTAGTAGCCTACTTATGAGCATTTAAATGTCTGAAACCTGGAATAAACATGATGTCGTTGAAAACACTGAATAGTTGTCATGAGTTGTGATGTGACCAGCGCTGAGCGTGTCTCTGGCTCGGTGCCAGCCAAAGCACCCGAAAGCACGTTTGAATTTTGGCACCGAAATGAGGAACCGAAATCTGCGTTCTGATTCGGTCCGGTACATACCGGTTATATAAGTACCGGTGCCATATTGGAACCGGATTTCGGTACCCAACCCTAATTACCATTAAGAGCGCTACAATTAGAAATAGCAAATACGTTTTTTTACTTATATTTTATTTACTTGTCTACTAAAATATTATAATTATACATAGGTCATATTTGACACAATTAGCTCATAAACACAATGACCTTTTTTAACCTAATTAATGTGACTTAACTTTTGATCTTGCATCGTGCAACTAAACTGCATATGCCGCACTCTAGTTGCGTGTACATTTGATACACTGTCTCAACTGTAGCCTACCCCCCTGACCACCTCGAACATTTCTCTTGATTTTACAATGATCTTGCATGACACAGTCATATAATGGTTTTCAGAGCACAGATTAAGGTTAACGAAAATGTAAGTTAACTTTAACAGTCCTGTAAGAATGAGATGCTATTCAATGTGGAAGGGGCGTGAAGTGAAACTTACCTTAGAAAAATAAACTTTAGACGATATCTTTGTACTGGAGAAGTGCATGTATTTTGCACATTATGATGATCATTATTGTCATTATTAATTTAATTTCGATCATTATTTTACAGGTGTTTAAAGATGTCCTCATTTGGCTGATTTGGAAGGACCAAGTGTCAGCATTACAAGAAAGACACAGATTGGTGAAAGATGAATGACACACGAGTGTTTTACTCCAAAATAGTTTATTCCCCCCCTCTCTATTTTATTGGTCCTGCTTCTAAAACTATTTGCAGAGTTATTTATTTTTTAATGCTGTAAAAATCTTTGTTCTGTTATTCCTATTTTAATAAAACTTTTAAAGCCTGTTTGTGTTGCATTGTTTTATTTAGTCATTACTTTATGACAACGTTGTGAGGACGTCGTGGTAAAGTTCCGTTTTCTTATAATCTTGGCTAACGTTCTAGAAACGTTGTGGGCACGTCCTCAAAAGACGTCGCTAGTTTATCCCATGAGAACGTTGTAGAGACGTGGTCAACTGGTCACCAGATAACTTTCTAGAAAATTGCGTACAGTATTATCCTAGTGATGTATGCCATTTGGATATATGTGAAAAGTAGCCTACTTAATTCATTAAAGATTTTATTAAGTTATCTGGTGACCAGTTGACCACGTCTCTACAACGTTTTCCATGGGATAAACTAGCGACGTCTTTTGAGGACGTGCCCACGACGTTTCTGGAACGTTAGTCAAGATTCTAAAAAATGGAACTTTACCACGACGTCCTCACAACGTTGTCATAAAGTAACGTCACGCTGACCAAATGACGACTAACTGATGACGTCGTCACAAACGTACTGTGTTAGCTGGGTCACAGCGAGCGCATCTTCTCATTCGCGTCTTCTGGCTCCTGAAACTTACCCATACCCCCACACCTGTCCCTAACTCTGCCCGTATCCCACCTCAATATCAGCAAAGGTGTTTTGCAATACAATTTGGACACAGTAGGTACATTGTACTTATTTTTTGATTAAGTACTAAGGCCACCTATATAAAGTGGGGCCAAGTGGTCAAAATCATTTCTGACCCACTGTAGCAACAATGAGTTTCGGGGAATAATTAATTCAAATGGTCTAAATATTCATGAGTCTATGAATATGATTTGCTTGTTGTACAGACAATATCAACGTATAACGGAACCTTTAATCATTTAAAAGTAACCTTTATCCAAATTGATTTCTTCATCAATTATCAATCTTACAAACCTTAAGAAACATTAATCCGTTTGATCAGGACAAATAATATTTCTTATGTTTGTACAACTTGTATTACTGAAGTAGTAATACAGGAAAATCAAGCTTAAATGGGTAGCTAAAATCTTACGTCTCATTGACTTCGATATTTGTGAGCAAAACAATACGGATTCACTTCAATGCAATCATTGGGTTTTAATAAAACAACTACAGTTTACAAAGCTACGATTCATACGGGGGAAATATGCATATATATGTAGGAGAAAACAAACAATATGGAACAAACAAGGAAACATGAAACTTAACGAATAATAAAAAGGGGAGAAGAATTAACAAGGGAGAGAGAGAGAGAGAGAAAGAAAGAGACAGAGAGAGAGAGAGACAGCTTCACAGTCCTTTCGCAAGAGCCCTCAAGAAATTCATATTCCCGTGAATGGGAATAATTCAGACAACCTTTTCCAAGCAGTTTGATTGTGAAATAGAATACTTGCATTACTACGGCTTCTCGTGTAAGTGTCTGAGTTTGAATCTTTGGGGAAGTTCGCTAAGGATTTGCGAGTCCCAGGTGAGCTTCTTTGAAGTTTAGGAAAGTCGCTCCAGAAGTCTGCCGGTTTTTCTCTCTGTGCGGGGAGACCTTCTCTCAGGGTTGGGAAGACCAGCGTTGGTCTTCCCCTTCATGGCGAAATGCCAAGAGGTCCGTTCCTTGTGGTGGCGAAAATGCAAAGAGTTGATGGTTGCTGCTGTTCTTATAGAGGGGATGGCCGACGCCCAAAGAGTTCAACGCTCCAATCTCTTGCGGCTACACAATGACGCCTCGGATCTAATCAGCGTAACACACAGGCCCTTTGTTTAAGGATGATTTGATTAGAAAAGTCATGAGGGCCAGGTTTGGACAACAGGCGAGGTATTCAGGATAGGCAATCGGGACAATGCTTGGAGGGCTGTGTCGAGGGGAGCAATGTCAATGAGCTGAGGCCCCCCTTTTTCAATCCACCGTTCTAGTTCTGGATCTAGGGTGAAGTTGTGGTCCTTGAAAAAGGCTGGGATTTCTAGCTCTGACTGATACTCTTCACTCGGAAGATGGTACAAAGCCAAATCGTCCAGGTGGAGGATGGCCCCTTGCGGTACTTGGATCCACATGCTCTGGTCAAGCAAGTTGATACGGGTGGCGGTGTCATGCTGATCGTAGATCAGCGTAGCGGTACGCACCGGAGTGTTGACAAGCCACCTGTCACCTACGATCTCTGCCTGCGTCTCGGTGACTTGGGTACGAGGCGTGGCCTCGGTAGGGCAGCGGGTGTTGCTGATCATCGGTTGCAGTCCGCAGATTCCTTCGGTGTTGTCTCTGAGGAAGGGCTTAAGGTGTGTGTTACCCTTCCAAAAGCCCACATTGATAATGTCTTTGAGTCAGTAGATTCGGCTCGACTCGATGATGGGTAAGTTAAGAAGGAAGCTCATCTCCTTCTGCTCGGGGTCCACATAAAGGGGAATGGCGCTACCCAGAGAGTAGGCAAGGTGTACTTGCAGAGGGTCGGTGGGTGTGTTGATAGCGGACGCCAGCACACTTTGCACCAGGCTTAAGGGTATAAGGTATGGTGGGATTCTACCCATGGCTAAGCTGTCAATGGAGGAGCTTACTTCCCGTAGCATGTCAGTCATTAAGGCTGTGACCAGCTGTGTTTGAGCAAAGTCATTCTGGAAGACTGTAAACAGCTGTTTCATGGAGTTCACGGTCTGGTTCAACAGGACACTGGGGGTGTTTAGAATTACCACCGTTCCTCTCAATGTTTTGCCGACAGTTTGTAAAGCTGCACTCTGTGTGGTGAGTTGCTCTTTTAGCTGTGGAAGTTCAGTCTGAATTTCAGCCACATGCCGTCTTATCGTGGCTATGTTTACGGCGTTGACACTGGACATGCCAAAGTTAAACAGAGTTCCAACGGCGGCGGCTCCGAGCAACGCTCCCAGGAACTGTTTGGAGCGGCGGTTGTGTCCGCCTAACCCCGCTTGGGTGACTGTCATCTTCTCCAATTCTCTTGGTTGAGCATGTGCTTGACATCGGCCTCTGCATGGAGGAGAGAGTCCTCTGTCCACCGGGCACCGGCCCAGCTGTACTGGGCTACTGCGTGGGGGTAGTGTGCTTTGTAGACGTTGCGAGGGTCGAGTCGAACGTACACTTTCTGGGTGTGCGTCCGGCAATTGGTGATCAGGAGGTATGTTGTGGTTTGGGCGGTGTCGTTGGGTGCTGGCAGGCACTCTACCCATTTGGTAAACTGGCACACCACCGTGAGGAAGTACTTGTTGCCTCTTGCGGACCTGGGCAGGGGTCCCACCCAGTCGATTTGTAGGTCTGACCACGGGAACGTGATCCCTCTGCGTTGCAGTGGGGCTCTGTGGTTCGGGTTTGCTGGTTGGAATTGGCATCAAACCAGGCACTCTCTGACATACTCTGCCACATCTTGTTGCATCCCGGGCCAATATGCCACCTGTTTCAGTGTGTCATACATGGCTCTGGTGCCGTGGTGTCCAGCACATGGTGTGTCGTGGGCGTACATTAGCATGACCCCCCTTTGCGACCGTGGCACCACAAGCCTTGGCGCTGTGCTGTCATCGGGCGCAAACCACAGAATGTTGTCCTGTATACGCAACATGTGTCTGGAGTTATGTAGATGTCTGAGGTTTGAGTCATCAGTGAGCTCAGAGTCAGTGATAGGGTGGCAGGAGGGGTCAGAGAGGTGGTCAAGAATTGTCTTTATTGCAGTGTCAGAGGCTTGCATATCCGCAATGTCGTTGTTGGCAATCTGCAGAGTTAGCGATAGCGGCTGCGAGGCAGGCATTGTAGCCGGTGCTGGTCGCTTGCTGCGGGTTAGCACTGCAACGTTGGGGCTGGATGTGGGGTTTGGGGGTACCCACATGTCGCTGTGTAGTGCGCCGGTCTTGGCGAGGGCGTCTGACAGGGAAGAGGAGGGAGTGGAAGAAAAAGAAAGGAAAGTGTACAAAGTTTTAGGAAGGCTAACAGCGCAAGGAAAGAGCTACCAGGTAGATGAAGATGAGTTGAGGAGGAGGGTCAAAGGAGAAAACATGTCCACAAACATGTTCCGAATGTTGATAAGGGTTTGTATTTCAACTATGCATACATTTTAAGTATAAAAACATCATGTTGTATTTCTAGTAACAGCAAGTCATAAACAGTTCACATAAACAGCCACTCTGCCCCTCATAGCTATTAACAGGCAAGGTACAGTACATGATTGATATTTAGAAAGCCCTGCTCTCATGCTTTGCATATGTGACACTGTACTTGTCCATAGATAGGTTGGCAAAAAAGATGTTCCACCCAATGTGCTGCAGCAGCCTAGAAAGGCAAAAACAAAGGTAACAATATTCAGCATGTTAACAGAGGGAGAGGCGGAAGACCTTGCCAAGGGGTTTGGCATGGCACTGGCCAAACATTTGCCCAAAGAGAAACTACTTCCTGAAGAGGACATCCCAGCAACACTGTAAGTGTGTCTGTGTAAGCTCTCTCTCTCTATTCTGTGTCTTGCCTTAGAATATCTTGTTGGCTACACCGTCTTTTTTTTTATACACCCCTAATCACTTCTTGCTGGTCTCTGACTATATATGTAATGCTATGCTACACTCACTCCATATCACAGTGTAGTGTCTGGGATTGCTGGCCTCTGAGGCCACATTAGGAAAATATGGTAGCAGCGTGGATCCAGACAGATTTTTGCTTTTCTTTTTATCTTAAAGTACAAATGTGGGGCACATTAATGTTCTAGAAGTGTTTGTCTTGTTAACAGAAAATATTTCTTTTTTAAAAAAGTTTCTTCACCCTTTTTTAAACTTAGTTGGCCTAATGTGCATTTCATTCTAAAATTACTATTGTATATACCTCTTCAGCCTGCTGTCTAGTCCCTGTATCTAGAGGTCACATAATTAGAGAATGGTGTAATGTCTATTGCAAGTAGACTAGGGCTATGATGCAAGTGTAACAATCCCAGTTTTCTGACCTAGACAAGTGATTTAATAGCAGCTCTGGTATTAACCACCATTGAGGTGACTATAGTTAAGTAACGCAAACATTTTAATGTATTTTTTGTTTTTATTTGCAGGAGGAGCATTGAACGAATGAAGATTAATGTGCAAAACCTTGGTCCTGATTCGGAGCTGGATTTGACCACCCACCGCTCTGGGCCAACAGCGGCTAATGTTTTCTTTTCATTTTTGGAAGACTGCATGAAATAAAGTTTAGCACAGGAGACATAATGCATGTTTCTTTTCATAGTCAAGTTTTATTGTAACTTTGTTCCTCGAGGACTTGTAGATGTAGTAAACAAATACAAAGTTTGACAAAATGGCACAACTGCACTTTAATAAAAAGTTCTTTACCTTACAAACCTTGTTTGCATTATTTTTTGAACCTCTGATTGCTTTGTGTTTTCTTCTTGACTTGATAGGAAAACTTGTGACATCTGTCCTCATCTCTGAGGAACTGTCTCTGTCAGTCTTTCTTTTTCGGTTTGCAAATAGTGGACGTATTTTACGTGACTTGTCCTCATCACAAAGTCTTGTAAAGTTCATATTTTCTTCTTTTGTTTGCACTTCTACCTCATTGACTTTATGGGCAATATCCTCAGGAATTCTCTCCCATGTCTGTAGAGTCTTTAATATACTTTCCAGTTTCCTGATAGTTGTTCTATAGGTCATAGAGGTAATCCTTGACATAGACCTCAACCCTAGTGTGTGCAGTTAGTGTACTGAAAATCTATCATGTTCTTGATTGATTATACAAGAACTATATGGGACTAAATGAAACATGATAGAATAAAAAAAGGTATTGATTCTATTCGCAGTAAGTAAAACAATTTTATAGTAATACAATATTTTAGTTAGTTTAGAGAAGACACTACAAATAAAAACTGAACGTGTCTGACTAATACAGCATGAGCCAAATGACAGTCACGGCACAAATGCAGCAGGAGTCCGATTTCATTCATCACAAGAGCGAAGAGCTGACAGACAAGATCACAGAAGATTTGTTTTCAAAGTGAAATGTAAAAGTGTCTATTTAAGTGAGTTTGTCATTGTACTGTTTTGTTGTTGTGTTTTTCATTAGCCAATTATTCTTAATGATCCCACAATTCAAGCAACCTGTCCCTGAATAGGTACCAATTCTAAACCAAAAGTAAAACGTGCACGGCCAAACTTTCTTTCATTCACAGTCTCAGTCATTCACCGTGCATGTCCACTGCCGTGTTTTCAGTTGATACCTACGGAAGCTTAACTTCCATAGGAATTAATTGAGAACACTCGCTTTGCACAACTCTGTTATGAATGCTCGAGTAGCCGCATTTTACTTTGGGTTTGGAATTAGCTATTTAAAAGCCCTTACCGATGATACCAGTATTACCAGTAATGCAGATTAACCAGTAGAAAAATGTCCTCACGTCACATCCTTAGTTTCAGATAAGATTAAATTTATAGTCTAATAATTGCAGTCTAATAAGCAACCTTTAAGAATCTGACAGCATTGCACTGGATGTTGTTGCAATATAGCTTGTTACCAAAGTTGCAAAATGTATGTCACTACAAGTTACAATTGCACTATAAAACAATGAAAAAGCAACATACCGTGGAACAGGATTTCAGCTCTGACATTAACTGCATTATGTGCGCTCTTGAATCTGCTTTTTCAGGTCCACTCACACCAGATTCAGATCTTGACAGCCAACGAGTTACTGCCTGTGTGTAATAAATGGTGTGGAAATATAAAATAATTAATTTAAAATTAGATCTTCTGGTGGTCTAAATTGAATGGCTAGAAGTATTGTGATCAATTAATGGCAACAACTAAAACCTAATAAAAAAAATAAAAAATGTAAAATATATTATTGCTATAGTCTAGTAAAGTTAAGTCAAAATTTGTGAACACAAACTTCTCTCTCAAAGCTAGGAATCAGAGAATTAAGAGACAAACTTGTGATGTCATCAGGTATTTCATGAGTTCACACAAATAAGTCCAATAGAAAATTATATGTGTATTTGGCCTACTGTCCGAGGAGAGGGCTCCAAGCTCGGTATTTGGCCCGAACCCAGAGTACTCCCCTCGTATTCCTGGCTGAAGTAGGAATGAGCCAAGAGAGAGGAGTCTGTAGGCGAGTCGACAGACTAATGTACACACACACACACACACACACACACACACACACACACACATATACACAGTTGCGTGAAAAACTATGAGAAACGCTTGCAGAATCTGTGAGAATGTTTTTAAAAAAATATTATTAAAGAGATCATACAAAATGTGTTTTTTTTTAGTACTGTCCCAATAAGATTTTTTTTGTTTGTTTGTTTTTACATGTAGTCCACAAGAAAAAAAAATGCTGAATTTATTAAAATGACCTGTTCAAAAGTGTATGAACCATTGATTCTCAATAATCGTTCCCTGATGATCCATGGCTGTGTGTGTGTGTGTGTGTGTGTGTGTTTTGTGAATGTTGTTCATGAGTCTCTTGTTTGTTCTGAGCCATTATACTGCCCGGCTTTCTTCAGAAAAATACTCCAGGTCCTGCACTTTCTTCAGTTTTCCAGCATCAAAAGCATAGTCACTGCTAGAAAGGGTCCAAATATGCAGAAGATGCTGGAAAACTGAAGAATGTGCAGGACCTGGAGGATTTTTCTGAAGAACGCCGTGCAGTATAATGGCTCAGGACAAACAAGAGACTCATGAACAACATTCACAAAACACACACACAGCCATGGATCATCCAGAGAACGACACAGTATTGAAAATGAATGGTTCATAAACTTTTGAATGGGGTCATTTTAATAAATTCAGCCATTTTTTAATTGTCTTGTGGACTATGTAAACATCATTTATAGAAGATATCTTATTCAGGACAGTACTAAAGAAAAAAATAATATGCATTTTGTATGATATCTTTTTAGTTGAAATTATGTGAACCCACATTGGGGTTTAACACCCAGATAATCTTGAGTAATTATATTGTTGTAATCTGTTGTATCTACCTTATTTTGCAATGCAGATAAATGTATCTGATGTATCTACTGATTCATTAGCCACTGTAGGTAAATAAATATAATAACATTAAAATAGATTTATATTCATTTCTATCAAAAGGAGCAAAAATCAAAGCAGTCATTTAATCTTAACAGTACTTACTTGGGTTACATGGTACCAACAAAGGAGAACGTCTGAATCTTTGAATACCTTACGGATGGCATTGATTTCAGCCTGGTCTTTATCAACCATAAAGCACCTAATGAAAATAAATACATGCTTACATAAGCTTCAAGGCAGAGAAAATCTTTAGAAGTTACTAATTAAAATTTCAAATCAATCTGCACATTGTAGATGCACTGAGACCTTTGTTCTGAACAGAAAAGATGATATTTTGAAGAATGTTTCTAACCATGCAGATCCAAGCAACCATTGACTACCATAGTATTTTTTCCCTACTATGGTAGTCAATGGTTGCTTGGATCTGCATGGTTACAAACATTCTTCGAAATATCTTCTTTTCTGTTCAGAACAAAGAATTTCATACAGGTTTGGAACAACTTAAGGGTGAGTAAATGATGACAGATTTTACATATTTGGGTTAACGACCATTATTGAAAAAATTTAATTTAGTCTGTTTGTATTACCTTGGAGCTACAGAAAATGTTGGTTTCAGCTTTTCTAGTGCCAGCTGAAGTGTGGCCTGCTTTTCATTTCCCAAGATGATATAGGCAACAGGTATACCATGACCATGACAGTCCCTGACAACTAATGTGAATAAAGGAAAACCATACTGGTTGACACCATGCGTTGCGTCCATAAAAACAATCTCTCTTCCATATTCTTGAAGGTTGTCTCTCATGGAGGGTGTTTGAAGAACTATGACAAGATCAGTTTGAGGACTGTGAGGCTGATAGAAAACAACACAGTCTCTGAAAGGGCCCTCAAGAAGTTGTGTTGTGCTACTGGCATCATCTTTGTGTAGCTGATTTTTTCGCATCATACATGTCCGGATATTTTCAATGTCTTTTGGGGTAACAAAATATGCTCGGTTGTTGAGATCAGTATGCCCTTGTTCCTTCGACCATTCGTGGGATTTTAAGAGAATTGTATCTGGTTTAACACCAAGAGATATTAAATCTTGAATGTACTTGACTAGCTCTTGACAAATTTTTTCCGAGTGACCCTCAGAAGAACTTGTTGGGTCATGTCCTGAATGAAAGCTGTGAATTCTTTCCACTATAACCAGTTTGTTGAGCCAGTCTGTCCTCTTTTTAAAGGAAACATAGGCCTTACATCCTTTGGCCCTTCGACTTCTGGGTGTGTGTGCTCCAGAGCGTTTGCATGTAAACAAGAAATATAAATTTTTCTGATTTTGCAGACTTGCAGAATTCACACTCCTGAAGTTAGCATTTTTGGAGGTGTTTATAGCAGCGAGCCGTTCTTGAATAAATTCACAAGCATCTGAATCCTTTTCTAAAACATGGACTGTTATATGTGTCTCTTTTTTGTTTCCTTTCAATCTCTCCTCTTTGTATCCAGATGTCTTTATAAATTCCTCCATTTTTGATGTTAAAAACCTAAAAAGCAAAGAAAAACAAACAATTAGGCAAAAAACTATGTAAAGACCATTAAAAAATCCACGATAATATCAAGAAAGCAATGTAATGTTACTGTCCGCTCTTTTTCTAAACATTGGAGTAAAATGGAGATGTTACGTACAAGCCAATATGATGGTCTGAAGACAACTGTCAAATGTCTAGTCTGTTCTCTGTTGTGTTTTTGCATTTATCAGGTTTCTTTGTTCTGTTTCCCACCACTCCTGTGTTTCCTTGGTTACCCTCATTAGTCTAGTTCTGTTCAGCTGTGTTTAGTTAATTATCATCTGTGTCACCTGTGCCCCTCGTTGCCTTCCTGCCTGAGCCAAACCGTATCAACAACATCGCGTAACAGAATAAATCAGCGATGACTTGAGGTCATCATATATGATGGTCTGAAGTCAACATCGCGTAACAGAATAAATCAGTGATGACTTGAGGTCATCATATGCATATGATGGTCTGAAGACAACATCGAATAACAGAATAAATCAGTGATGACTTGAGGTCAACATATGCATATGATGGTCTGAAGTCAACATCGCGTAACAGAATAAATCAGTGATGACTTGAGGTCAACATATGCATATGATGGTCTGAAGACAACATCGCGTAACAGAATAAATCAGTGATGACTTGAGGTCAACATATGCATATGATGGTCTGAAGACAACATCGCGTAACAGAATAAATCAGTGATGACTTGAGGTCATCATATATGATGGTCTGAAGTCAACATCGCGTAACAGAATAAATCAGTGATGACTTGAGGTCAACATATGCATATGATGGTCTGAAGACAACATCGAATAACAGAATAAATCAGTGATGACTTGAGGTCAACATATGCATATGATGGTCTGAAGTCAACATCGCGTAACAGAATAAATCAGTGATGACTTGAGGTCAACATATGATGTTTTATTAAACAAAGTTCGGGAGGAGCACGTTCAGATAATTGACACAGGTGGAGGAGCATGTTCAGATAATTGACACAGGTGGAGAGTACTCAGCTAATCAACAAAGAGGTGTATATATACGCAGCCGTCTCACCTCCATTTTGTTGACAGTTCATCAGCATTTGGCTCGTCATGTCTCAACGACTAAGCTCCTCATCTAGCGATGAAGCAGACATCCCTAGGGATCCGCCATCGCGATCTGCCGACCTCAGTGCCACCCATTTGATGCCCGACATCACAGCAGAGACCCAGGCTTCCTCACGCGGCCGCACGCCCGCTAGAACGGGCCCGCGCTCGCCAAGACGCCGGGGCCAGTCTTCACCACCACCCGCAAGACTTCCATCTATCTCCCCGGCCTCCTCTTACCGCTCTGCCGCCCCGACGGTCCCACCTATCGGGAAGTGGACCGTAGCGGGTTTGAGGCAAGCGTTGGGTAACGCAGACATACAGGCATCTAGAAAAATGAACAAAGCAGAGCTGTATAATCTGTATGTGTCTATTCAAACGACTAACCTCTCTCCTAAGCTCTCACCAGCCCCGAAGGCGGCTCACAGGCAGAGCAGAGCCCTAAGCTCGCCAATCCAGGCACCACCGTCGTCTTCCCGTACAAGATCCGGCGGGCCTCGCCATTCGAGCCGCCGCAACAGGCCATCAGCGAGCCTGGGCCGCGACCCGGATGCAGCCGAGGCAGGCCCTCTCCAACCTCCCGACACGGCTCAACCTTTCACCGCGGCTTCTGCTGCCGCCTCAGCGCCGTATGCAGCCGGGCCCAGCGGCCACCCCACAGGATTTCAGTTCCATGCTCCTGTTCTCAATAACCCCTTTTCTTTCCAGTGGCCTCCAGCTCCTGTTGCGAACGCTAGCGCGGTGATGCATCCGCTAGCCGCACAGGCTCAAATATCCCAACAGTTCTATCCCACAGGTAACCCCGCCCAGTTTCAGTGGCCCACAGCTCCAGTGGGGCAAACAAGTGTGGGCACGCCTCCGCTTGCAGTTCAAGCGCACACCTCATACCATCACCCTCCATTCCCTTCCTATCCCCCAACTAACTTTCTTTTTCAAGCACCAGAGGGCGCTCCAAGCGCGAGGCCGCCGCCGACATCCGCAGCCCAGGCTTGTAATCTCCCCAGTTCTTTCACGCTAACTAAATCCCAACACTCTCTATTTTCTGCAGCACAGATGCCCGTGCCATCCAACGCCGTCGCCATGGATCCACCACCAGTAGCCCAAAACATCCGCGCCCAGATCCTGTCAGGTGCGGATGTAGACCTCTCTTCTCTCCTTTCTCTGCTCCCCGAAGCCGAACCGGACCGCCGAGTAGACTGTGGGAATTTCTCCGTCACTCTTAAAAACACAAACACCCATTCATCCCGCGTTCTTTCATTTTCCGAGTTTTCTATTGCTTTTTCACGTTTTACAGAAGTTATCTGTTCTGCTTTCCCCCACAGGCGGCGCGAATTAAATGATTATCTGGCAATCATAGCCGAGCTCGCGCTGTCCTATGGGGGAGGGCATTTCTACACTTACCACAAGCTTTTCTCCGCCAAATGTGCCGTGCGAGTCGCGCAGTGGAACCAATGCACATACTGGGGCGCAATCGACACTGATCTCCACAGCAGGGTGTTTTTAGGTTGTAAAAACATTTCCTGCGCGGTCTGCAGGTCAGTGGCACACTCAACTCAGTCATGCCCGCAGGTTAATCCGTCTTCCATTTCCTACCCAGAAACAAGCACGGCTCGATCCACCAGCTACGTGCCACGCGCAGCATCAGTTAGTGCAAACCCGGAAGTCGAAAGGAGAGTCTCCTCTTTTGAAGATAGCAAGCAGCCTTGCAGACATTTTAATTCCGGTAAATGTACCAGACAGCACTGCCGGTTCATGCATATATGTACATTTTGTGGTGGCGCTCACGCCCGTATTGTGTGTCCCGTGTACAAAGCTGTTAATAAAAAATCAAAAAATTATTTATCGACTCCTGTAAATATTTCACGCCTAGACTTTGAACTAAAGCGCCATCCGGACACCAGATTTACTAATTATCTACTATCCGGCCTCAAAAACGGTTTTAAACCCGGCGTAGAATGCCCACTCTCACAAAACACCATCTGTAACAATCTCCAGTCCGCCCTCATAGAACCCGAAGTCGTAGATAACCTGATCAAAAAAGAAGTTGAGTCAGGCTTCATGATCGGCCCGTTTGACGAATCCCCGTTTAACGTGTTCCGTATAAGCCCCATTGGAGTAGCTACAAGAAAATTCTCAGGCAAAAAACGGCTAATAATCGATCTGTCAGCCCCGCATAATTCCCCACTCCCAAGCATAAACAGCTTGATCCCTCTCGATGAATTTTCACTTAAATACCATGACATAGATCAGGCAATCGACATGATCAAAATTGCAGGTCGGGGCGCATGGCTCGCCAAAATCGACATCACATCTGCTTTCAAAATAATGCCTATCCATCCGGATTCATGGCACCTTTTCGGAGTTCGTTGGCGTGGAAAATATTACTTTGCAGTGCGATTAACCTTCGGGTGCAAAAGCAGCCCCAAAATATTCGACATGCTATCAGAAGCTGTTTGCTGGATTTTGTCGAACAATTATGCCATCCCTCACCTCATTCACTTGCTAGACGATTTTTTAATAATTTCGCCGCCGGACGCCATCCCAGCCGCACATTTTCTCACAGTTCAAAAAGTTTTCGCTGAACTCGGAATCCCAATCGCTCAGGAGAAATCCATGGGGCCTGCCACATCCCTAGAGTTCCTAGGCATTAATTTGGATTCAGACAAATTCCAGGCATCCCTGCCCAAAGAGAAGATCGACCGGATAATTGTAGTCTCATCTACTCTCCTCGAGAAATCCAACTGCTCAAAACGTGAACTTCTATCCCTGCTCGGCCATTTAAACTTCGCAATGCGCATCATTCCGCAGGGCCGCCCCTTCATATCGCATCTCCTCTCGCTCGCGTCCTCCGTCCACTCGCTAGAGGACCTAATTTCGATAACTCAAGCATGTCGCGACGAACTTGGATTATGGCTAACGTTCTTAAACCAATGGAACGGGCTATCCTTTTTCTATAGCAATCTTGTTTCGTCCCCTATCGATATCCAACTGTTCACAGACGCGGCTCCCTCAATTGGTTTTGGGGGATTTTACCAGGGTCGTTGGTTCGCTTCTCCATGGCCACCGCAGCTCCAGGACACAACTCAGTCCTCAGCGCTATTCGAGCTTTACCCCCTCGTAGTAGCGGCATTTTTATGGGGGAAAGAATGGGCCACTAGCAGCATTTTAGTGCACTGCGACAACGAAGCAACAGTACATTGCATTAATAAAGGTCGTTCCCATGCACCGGCTATGATGCCTCTTCTAAGGCGCTTAACTTGGATTTCAGCTTGCGACCAATTTATCATGAGAGCTAAACACGTCCCTGGAGCGGGAAACCAAATCGCTGACTCCCTGTCTCGTTTTTTGTTTCAGAAATTCAGGACGCTGTCTCCAGAGGCGGATCAATTCCCAACGCCAGTACCTCGCTATTCGGAACTGATATTCCCGTAAACCACCCATTGAAACCCCTCCTTGACGCATCGCTCGACACCATCCTCCAAGCAGTTTCTCCCAGGACCCTACAATCCTACTTAACTGCCTGGAGAAACTTTAGAGCGTTCCACATCTCTTACAACATGCCATTTCCCGATTTTTCTCTCCTTTCGATAACCTCATTTGTTTCCTACCTCAATATCGTTAAGGGCCTCCAAGTTGGGTCCATCAAAGGGTACTTGAGTGGCATCCAGTTTTTTCACAAACTGATGTACGGCACTCCCTCCCCTGAGATAAACAATTCACAAACTTCTCTCCTGATCAAAGGGATTCAAAGATCCCAGCCCACCCGTCCCGACACTAGACAACCAATAACGTTAGACATCCTCACAAAATGCATTCATACCCTCCGTACAAAGTACCAGCCTCCCAACACCGCCCGAACCCTCGACGCCATGTTCATTCTAGCCTTTTTTGGTTTTCTTAGATGCTCCGAACTCACCATCACATCAAAATTTAATCCAAAAATCCACCCCACCATCTCAGACCTGGCAGTAATAGACGATGAAACAGTTTCTTATCTGATTAAACAAAGCAAGACTGACAAAATCAAAAAAGGTCACTTCATCTACATTTTTAAACTCGTATCACCTATTCAACCATACCAATCAGTTCGGGCATATCTCCAATGGAGAAGTTCTCAAACCAAATCTCCCCTGGAACCCCTGTTCATGGACGAATCCAACAAACCAGTGACACGCTTTTGGTTCCAGAAACATCTCAAATCTGTTCTCCAACAGTCAGGCGTTTCAGCTGAGAACTTCTCAAGCCACTCCTTCCGCATCGGGGCTGCAACCTCAGCAGCTCAAAAAGGCCTCTCCCATCAGCAGATCCAAACTCTTGGGAGATGGTCCTCAGATGCTTTTCAGAGCTACATCAGGACCAACCGGTTCCATATCAAAAAAGCCCACCAAACCCTCATTGACTGAAAAAAAAAAAAAAAAAAAAAAAAAAAAAAAAAAAAAAAAAAAAAAAAAAAAAAAAAAAAAAAAAAAAAATTTAATTTTGACACTCACGCTTTCTATTTTTATCCTCTCCAGGAGAAGCGGAAAGTTTCCCCGCAGTGAGCCAGTGGAAAGTTTCCCCGCAGTGGGCCAGCGGAAAGTTTCCCCGCAGTGGGCCAGTGGAAAGTTTCCCCGCAGTGAGCCAGTGGAAAGTTTCCCCGCAGTGAGCCAGTGGAAAGTTTCCCCGCAGTGAGCCAGTGGAAAGTTTCCCCGCAGTGAGCCAGTGGAAAGTTTCCCCGCAGTGAGCCAGTGGATAGTTTCCCCGCAGTGAGCCAGTGGAAAGTTTTCCCCGCAGTGAGCCAGTGGAAAGTTTCCCCACCATAAAACAGCAGAAATTTCCATGCAGTAAGTCAACTATAATTTTCCACACAGCAAATCAGCGGAAAGTTTCCCCACGGAAAGTTTCCTCACAGTAAGTCACCGGAAAGTTTCCTCGCAGTTTGTTAATGGAAAGTTTCCACACAGTGAATTGGGGATAGTTAACCACGCAGTAAGATAGTGGATGGTAATTTTCCACAGTTCTTTAGGTTCATCATGACAAGGAGGTTCCCACGCAGCAAAGAAGGGGTAAGCCCCACAAAATCTCTCAATCAATGTTTAACATTTCTCTTTCACGCTTTTCTCTTTCAGGTGGTCTCCTATGAACAAGGTTGCACACTGCCTCAAAAAAAAAAAAAAAAAAAAAAAAAAAAAAAAAAAAAAAAAAAACCGTGCAAACCCTCCCGACAGGCAGCTCCAGTTCGTAAACTAACAGGGCCTGCCCTCCCAGCTTATCAACCAGACTCCATCTCCATCTCAGATGCCAGCCCGCCAAGCTTGGCACTTCTTGGGGGGTATTTAGCAGGCGGCTGTCCAATGCTCTTAAACTTTTGGGGGGTACTCTGGGTTCGGGCCAAAGACCGAGCTCGAAGCCCTCCCCCCGGACAGCACGCCAAATACGCATTAAATTTACTCTATGAATTATATGTAAGTGTGAACTCGTGAAATGATGTTTTATTAAACAAAGTTCGGGAGGAGCACGTTCAGATAATTGACACAGGTGGAGGAGCATGTTCAGATAATTGACACAGGTGGAGAGTACTCAGCTAATCAACAAAGAGGTGTATATATACGCAGCCGTCTCACCTCCATTTTGTTGACAGTTCATCAGCATCCCTCCACCACCCCTTCTCCACGTTTCTGCTCTTTTAGTTCTAACCACTTACATACGGGGGGTACTCTGGGTTCGGGCCAAAGACCGAGCTCGAAGCCCTCCCCCCGGACAGCACGCCAAATACGCATTAAATTTACTCTATGAATTATATGTAAGTGTGAACTCGTGAAATGCATATGATGGTCTGAAGACAACATCGCGTAACAGAATAAATCAGTGATGACTTGAGGTCAACATATGCATATGATGGTCTGAAGACAACATCGCGTAACAGAATAAATCAGTGATGACTTGAGGTCATCATATATGATGGTCTGAAGTCAACATCGCGTAACAGAATAAATCAGTGATGACTTGAGGTCAACATATGCATATGATGTCTGAAGTCAACATCGCGTAACAGAATAAATCAGTGATGACTTGAGGTCATCATATATGATGGTCTGAAGTCAACATCGCGTAACAGAATAAATCAGTGATGACTTGAGGTCATCATATATGATGGTCTGAAGTCAACATCGAATAACAGAATAAATCAGTGATGACTTGAGGTCAACATATGCATATGATGGTCTGAAGTCAACATCGCGTAACAGAATAAATCAGTGATGACTTGAGGTCAACATATGCATATGATGGTCTGAAGTCAACATCGCGTAACAGAATAAATCAGTGATGACTTGAGGTCAACATATGCATATGATGGTCTGAAGACAACATCGCGTAACAGAATAAATCAGTGATGACTTGAGGTCATCATATATGATGGTCTGAAGTCAACATCGCGTAACAGAATAAATCAGTGATGACTTGAGGTCAACATATGCATATGATGTCTGAAGTCAACATCGCGTAACAGAATAAATCAGTGATGACTTGAGGTCATCATATATGATGGTCTGAAGTCAACATCGCGTAACAGAATAAATCAGTGATGACTTGAGGTCATCATATATGATGGTCTGAAGTCAACATCGAATAACAGAATAAATCAGTGATGACTTGAGGTCAACATATGCATATGATGGTCTGAAGTCAACATCGCGTAACAGAATAAATCAGTGATGACTTGAGGTCAACATATGCATATGATGGTCTGAAGTCAACATCGCGTAACAGAATAAATCAGTGATGACTTGAGGTCAACATATGCATATGATGGTCTGAAGACAACATCGCGTAACAGAATAAATCAGTGATGACTTGAGGTCATCATATATGATGGTCTGAAGTCAACATCGCGTAACAGAATAAATCAGTGATGACTTGAGGTCAACATATGCATATGATGGTCTGAAGTCAACATCGCGTAACAGAATAAATCAGTGATGACTTGAGGTCATCATATGCATATGATGGTCTGAAGACAACATCAAATAACAGAATAAATCAGTGATGACTTGAGGTCATCATATATGATGGTCTGAAGACAACATCAAATAACAGAATAAATCAGTGATGACTTGAGGTCATCATATATGATGGTCTGAAGACAACATCGCGTAACAGAATAAATCAGTGATGACTTGAGGTCAACATATGCATATGATGGTCTGAAGTCAACATCGCGTAACAGAATAAATCAGTGATGACTTGAGGTCATCATATGCATATGATGGTCTGAAGACAACATCGAATAACAGAATAAATCAGTGATGACTTGAGGTCAACATATGCATATGATGGTCTGAAGTCAACATCGCGTAACAGAATAAATCAGTGATGACTTGAGGTCAACATATGCATATGATGGTCTGAAGTCAACATCGCGTAACAGAATAAATCAGTGATGACTTGAGGTCAACATATGCATATGATGGTCTGAAGTCAACATCGCGTAACAGAATAAATCAGTGATGACTTGAGGTCAACATATGCATATGATGGTCTGAAGACAACATCGCGTAACAGAATAAATCAGTGATGACTTGAGGTCATCATATATGATGGTCTGAAGTCAACATCGCGTAACAGAATAAATCAGTGATGACTTGAGGTCAACATATGCATATGATGTCTGAAGTCAACATCGCGTAACAGAATAAATCAGTGATGACTTGAGGTCATCATATATGATGGTCTGAAGTCAACATCGCGTAACAGAATAAATCAGTGATGACTTGAGGTCATCATATATGATGGTCTGAAGTCAACATCGAATAACAGAATAAATCAGTGATGACTTGAGGTCAACATATGCATATGATGGTCTGAAGACAACATCGCGTAACAGAATAAATCAGTGATGACTTGAGGTCAACATATGCATATGATGGTCTGAAGACAACATCGCGTAACAGAATAAATCAGTGATGACTTGAGGTCATCATATATGATGGTCTGAAGTCAACATCGCGTAACAGAATAAATCAGTGATGACTTGAGGTCAACATATGCATATGATGGTCTGAAGTCAACATCGCGTAACAGAATAAATCAGTGATGACTTGAGGTCAACATATGCATATGATGGTCTGAAGACAACATCAAATAACAGAATAAATCAGTGATGACTTGAGGTCAACATATGCATATGATGGTCTGAAGACAACATCGCGTAACAGAATAAATCAGTGATGACTTGAGGTCAACATATGCATATGATGGTCTGAAGACAACATCGCGTAACAGAATAAATCAGTGATGACTTGAGGTCATCATATATGATGGTCTGAAGTCAACATCGCGTAACAGAATAAATCAGTGATGACTTGAGGTCAACATATGCATATGATGGTCTGAAGACAACATCAAATAACAGAATAAATCAGTGATGACTTGAGGTCAACATATGCATATGATGGTCTGAAGACAACATCGCGTAACAGAATAAATCAGTGATGACTTGAGGTCAACATATGCATATGATGGTCTGAAGACAACATCGAATAACAGAATAAATCAGTGATGACTTGAGGTCAACATATGCATATGATGGTCTGAAGACAACATCGCGTAACAGAATAAATCAGTGATGACTTGAGGTCAACATATGCATATGATGGTCTGAAGTCAACATCGCGTAACAGAATAAATCAGTGATGACTTGAGGTCATCATATGCATATGATGGTCTGAAGACAACATCGAATAACAGAATAAATCAGTGATGACTTGAGGTCAACATATGCATATGATGGTCTGAAGTCAACATCGCGTAACAGAATAAATCAGTGATGACTTGAGGTCAACATATGCATATGATGGTCTGAAGACAACATCGCGTAACAGAATAAATCAGTGATGACTTGAGGTCAACATATGCATATGATGGTCTGAAGACAACATCGCGTAACAGAATAAATCAGTGATGACTTGAGGTCAACATATGCATATGATGGTCTGAAGACAACATCGAATAACAGAATAAATCAGTGATGACTTGAGGTCAACATATGCATATGATGGTCTGAAGTCAACATCGCGTAACAGAATAAATCAGTGATGACTTGAGGTCAACATATGCATATGATGGTCTGAAGTCAACATCGCGTAACAGAATAAATCAGTGATGACTTGAGGTCAACATATGCATATGATGGTCTGAAGTCAACATCGCGTAACAGAATAAATCAGTGATGATAAGTATATAAGCTTATTATGTAATAATACATATAATAAGCTAATAATGATAAATAAGCTCATTCAAACACTTCTCCCTGGATCTCGCAGCGAGCTCTCTGTTGGACAGAGTTGCGCGCAAAGTTGATGCAAAAAAAAAAAGATGCAATATAAGGCAACAGTTGATTTTTGCTCTGTATATGCTAATTAAAGAGATTTTAAGGACCTTTGCTGTGGCACTGGCACGCATAGATATCCATCACTTACGCAGTCTGTAATGTTAGCCCTGTTCAATGTAGCAATACTGAATAATTTTGGCTGGTAATCTGCCAATTAACTCTCAAATGCAAATTGTCATAGTAGAACACTGCTGTACACTAATAAGATTACTTAAACAAAATCATTGGACTGACCTTGTAACTTGGCAGATGGGATGTAGAGTGCACTGCAGCGTGCACAGGCTTGTTTTTGTTTTTTGTTTTTTCAAATTTGGCAGACTCTGCAGAGCGCACGGGACTCACGGTGATGACGTCATAAACGTTGATTGGCTGAGGCAGTTGTTGTCCCAGGGTCATCATTAAAGCACATTGGTCTCAGGACAGCAAGGACTTGGCAAAATCAGGACGTGCATCATCATGTTTCACTGTACGCTGACAATGTTTTATTGTATATAAACAACCCAGTGCAATGTATCCCACATATTTGATCTTTATGGCAAGCTTTCTGGTTTCAAAATAAACTGGCAGAAATCCGCTTTGCTACCTTTAAATCAGGCAATGTGTAATGTTCTCATCTCTGCATCTATTCCAGTCACTAAAAGCTTCACCTATCTGGGTATAGACATTTCGTCCTCCATACAGACAATTGCTAAAAACTATTATTGTAAAACACTTAAAGTTGTGGCGGATCTGGACAGGTGGTCTAACCTGCAAAATTCGCTTCGTGGCAGGGTAGCCATTATTAAAATTAATATTCTGCCCAGGGTTAATTTCGTAAACTCAATGATCCCCCTTCCCCCGCCCCCTAATTATTGGAGCAAATTACATTCAGCAATAACTCAATTTCTGTGGCATGGCAAATGCCCTCGCATTAAGCTCACCACTATGCAGCGAGAAAGGCAGGCCGGTGGCCTGTCTCTCCCAAATTTTAAGTTCTATGAGTGGGCGTTTATACTTAGACCTCTCCTATCCTGGTTTCAATCTGATGCTCAAGTGTCTTGGCCAACTTTGGAGGAGCGAATGATAGCTCCATACTCTTTTACTAACATTCTGCATGCTAAAATCTCACCCCATCAATGCCGTTTGAGATTTGGCAATTTGCCAATGAGAGATTGCTGATTGGCGGTTGTCCTATTCGATTTCCTGATTGGGAAAAAAAAAACCGTTTGGTTACACTTGGTGATATTTATGGGGAGGAGGGTCTACTCACTTTTCAGAACATTTGTATTAAGCATAGTATACCACGTACCTCCTTTTTCTTTTATTTGCAGTTGAGATCGACTTTAAAAAGCAATGGTGCCCCTTTACAGGCCCCTCTCACACCCCACCCACTTCGAAAATTGTTTCACTCTGTCGGGAGTGCAAGGGGTTTCGTCTCGAGACTCTACTGGTTCTTACTGAGGTATGCTTATAGACCTCTGGCGTTGGACACCTTGTGGAGGAGAGACATTCCAGATTTGGCACCCACATTTGATTGGGATAAAGTGTGGATCAGTATGGGTTTAGCTTCCAGGAACCCCGATCATCAGCAAATACATTATAATTATGTACATAAGGTTTATTTACCCCCTAGGAAGCTTTATATGATGAAGGTTATCGACGATCCTACATGTACTTTATGTTCTTTCAAAGTGATTGGCAGTTACTTCCACATGTTTTGGGAATGTACCCCAGTGGCCGATTTTGGAAGATGATTGCCTCTAACCTCTCTAGGTTGTTTAAGATTAGATTGCCCTGAACGCCTGCTACACTCATTTTGAATGATCTTTCAAGGTTGGGTTTGACATTGGATAAGAGAAGAGCATTGCTCGCTGGACTTACGGCTGAAAAAAAACTAATTGCCACACGTTGGAAACCTCCACACTCTCTTTTCGAGCCTGGGTTTTAACATATTAGTCTAGTAGCCAGCCCATAGAGCCCCATTGTGAACCCAGAAATGAGTACACCAAAGTTTTATTGCAGAAATGTAAAGTATGGATCCCCAGCATACAGAAACTGCTGGATGCTAATTTGCATATGTTGAGCAATTTGCATAATTAGCATAATTAGCATTATTAGCTTAATCGTCCATTTTGACCGCATATTTCGCACTGTATGGCCAATTTATACAATATGTGAGTGGTTTTAGATGTTTTAGATGATGCTGATTTAATTTCTGGCACTTTCAGACTTCAAAATGGTAATTCTATAACAAATTTGGATACATTTAGTAATTGTTTTTATTAATTTTAGACACAATTTTAGGTTATTTTCATGGTAAACACAATGATCTCACATTTCAGAATCACAAGAGCTCTTGCTCTTTGATGTGGATGTTGATAACCTACAATTGTTTACATTTCTTGAGTTCAGGTAATGTTTTTATGCAAATAAGCTGTTGCAGCTATCTGTTGTTGTAATAAATATGTTATAAAGCAAGGGAGCATATAGACTATAGTTTTAAAGTTGAAATTCACCTTGCAAATATTTTTTTCTTATAATCGCCTTAATATTCGTACAAAAGTCAGTCATGGGATTTAATGTTGACATTTTAATGTTTTCATATTAAGATAAAAGGTGGACAGAGTGATAATGACAGTATTGTTCAATACATTGTAATTTTCTAGTCAGATCCATTTTGTGCATCCCATTAAAATTAGTTACCATTATTTTAAAACTTCGGATTCTTGTGGTTTGATAAGGAAAGGATTAAAAACAGTCAAAATTCAGTGTTATTGCTGCTTTCTGAAGTTGTTGTGGAGGATTATTTAACCATTCGACTCTAGGGTAAAGTACTTTCAAAACAAAGAGAGATGGTTTGATCAGGTCAAAATGTCGGGAAAGAAGTGTCTGTTTGCACCATGCAGTGGCAAAGATGGCGACTTTAAAATATTCCAAAGGAATCGCTACTATGCTAATTAAGAGCTCGAGCTCACAACCATACATGACTTTGCCAAACAATATTGCTACGGATGGTGCTTCATCAGATTCTGTGCTATGTCACAAATCTTGCTAGATCTCATACTTCTCGCTCTAGAAATGTGAGAGTCAGTCATGTCAGAGTCAGTCTGCCTTTCAAAACAGTGCTTGTTCTGTGGTCTTATTTGTGAAGAAAAAGACTGTAAAAATCCTAAAAAGTGGAATCTAGTTCAAAAACATTAGACTTTAGATAGGCCAGGCCTCAGTATCGCTCCAAGTGTTACAATGCTTTCAGGAAGGTAACCAATTGACAGCTGCCTAGCTTTAGTCATAGACCACATGAGTGCAATCATCATCGAATTACATGATGTTTTTTAAACTAATTCTGGGAGTTTGTATTGGAAGCAAATGCTAGCCAACCTGTGTGATTTTTATGGTGATGCCATTATTGTACTGAGAGTTGAAGGATGCCAGACGATTGTTGGCTTTCGACAGTACATTGGTAAATCACTCAAATTAGTAGGGTAAACTGGCCTCTCCAATGACGACGATGATGATGTCATCAAGGTTGTCAGAAAAGTGCGGGCAGAGGTCCAGAATATTCCATTGCCTCATGAATACGACCTTGGCAGCTTTAGGCATGAAAGCAGTGGTGGTAAGTAATAAGTAAAAATACTTTGTTACTTTACTTAAGTACTTTTTTCGGGGATCTGTACTTTACTTGAGTATGTTTTATTTGCATCTACTTTCACTCTTACTCCACTACAATATTAAAGACAAAGTTTACTTTTTACTCCACTACATTTCCCCATGCCCGCTCCAAGTATTTATTACACTTGCTTTCCAAACCAACAAAAAACGTGGGTGCAGGAGAGAATCAAGCTAGTAAGCTGGTTCTCCCTGCATGCTGTCGATCAGTCATGGATGATCCAGTCGGGGCTAGACTTGGAAAAGCTGACTAGGTTTGCCACACTAACGTTAGCTCAGTGTTTCCCAAACTTTTTTATTTCGCTGCACACAATGAAATCATATATTAACTAATAAGTGTAAATTAATCTGTTAATTATCACAATGGGTCAAAGCCATGTATTTCAACATCAAGTTGTCTGCTTTAATTAATCATTAGATAACAATTTGCAAAGGTTTCATTATGTCATGACTTCACTTGTTGAGGCACATCACTATTAACTAATTGTTAAGTAATATGTCATTGTGGTTATGGCTTTTGAATTAATTTTAAATTAGTTAATAGTATCTTGCACATCTGTTTGATGCAGCTAATGTTATGGAGCATGTCTATTTTAAGTTCAACCCCTATACTGTGTTAAGGTGCTTCATTGTCTCTTATGATTGCAAATCTAACAAATTCTTAATTGCAGTATCTAATCTTATCATTTGTTCAATTAAAGCATTGCATATCACTCCCAAAACAATTGATCTGCTTAATTATTGATATTTACAGTTAATTTGAATATTTACTTTTTACTTTCGGTACTTGAGTACGTTTTAAATTGGATACTTTTGTACTTTTACTCAAGTGATGTTTAAATGGAGGACTTTCTACTTTTACTGGAGTCATTTTTTATTTAGGTATATATACTTTTACTCGAGTATAACTTTTGAGTACTTTTACCACCCCTGCATGAAAGTGTAATTCAAGTTGGAAAAATGGAATGGCACTGTTCTCAGCATAAATGCAACTGCAGACAATCAGGGTGACCAATGTGGTTCCATTCTGGCCATGCATGCTCTTTCGGGATGTGATACGACCTCATATCCTGTCGGGAAGGGGAAGGTGTCTGCTAGGGCTGGGCGATATGTGATTTTTTGGGGGGGGATAATCGCCTTCAAAAATATTGCGATATCTGATAATATCATCTACTCCGCACTGACCCCGCCCACGCGCGCCATTGCTCATGTCTGTGTCAAAATTTTTCAGGCATAAAATGGAGGACAACGGCTTAATATCCAAGAAAAGATGCACACCGGTAATTTGGCAGTATTATGGATTTAAACCAAATACAAATGGTGAACCAGCGGATCCAACAGAGGCTATCTGCAGGCTGTGCAAAAAAAAAAGTAAAGGTTAAAGATGCGCAGACCGCTAATCTCCGCTGCTATATCCACATACACCATCCAGTGTAGCGGCCTCATTTGAGCCCCGCTCTGCAGCCGCTTCTCAAAGCAGGAAAAGTTCTATTTTAACTCCGATTGCTTCTGCGTTCGCTTGTGGAAAGAAGTACGATAAATCCAGTTTAAAATAGAGACAGTGTACTCTAGCTGTGACCCATTTTCTGGTTAAAGAGATGATGCCTCTTAGTCTTGTGGACCAGGCAGAATTCCGGTCCATGCTTCAAACTTTTGACCGGCAGTATGAAGTACCCAGTCGGAATTATTTCTCAAGAACAGCTATTCCAGAGCTGTATAATACAGAGAAAACTGAGGTTATGACTAACATCAGTAGCGCGGATTACGTCGCTCTTACGACGGATATGTGGTCGAGCAGCAATACGATGACACCTTACATGTCAATTACTGCTCATTACAAAAACTGGGTACTACAATCAAACTGCCTCGGAACGATTTATGTGCCTGAGAGCCACACAGCAGATTATTTGGCAGATAGTCTCTTGGAGAGTGTTAGGGCGTTTTCACACCTGAAAGTCCGAACCAAGGTCCGAACCGAAGTTCATGTTTTGATACATTTGACCCATTCGGTTAGTTTTGGTTTGGTTTCACATTGCCATAATGCGAGCGCACTAAAGAACTTTACATGACGCCCTTGTGTCCACTCGTCATCATCTATTTGTGGGGCATCTGGACATTGATTGGTTTGTAAACGAACGTGCGTCTGACGTCAGCGTCTTTGACAAGAGTGAATGAACGGACGCATATCGTTGCCACTATTGAACAGTGCGCATTGCTGGACTATTTTCTTTTCGTTACGTTTAAAAGTGGACATTTCAAGCTTTATATACACATATTTCTCATGTTTGTGAGACGAGTAGCTGCTGAGTTTGGGTTTATTTGAGACACGCTCCAGTTCATGCGCAAAGCATGTGATCGCTCCCGCAATTATTGTCTGCTATTGACTATTTGCTTCTTATTTATTAAATCCAGGCAATTATCTGATTAAACGTTGATTAAAATTAAGATACAATTTATACAAAGCGAAATTCACATTAAAGAAAGGCTTTTTTAAGCAAAATCATGCAAAATTTTGTGTCTAGAAACCTGCGTTAGATTGTTGCGTTAATGTTTTATAAATGCATAGGTTCAATTAAATAACGTGGTGTTTAGATTATATTTTATTTTTTAGAACTAGCCTAATGTATTTAAAAAAAATGAAATCATATTTGTTTTAATTTTGAATGATAATTTAGATTTTTGATGATTTTAATGATTTTTTTTTAAATGCATGGCAACTGCTAAGACATGCATGCAAACCACAGTTAGCCTACGTTTTATAGGTTCAATTAAATAACGAGGTGTTTGGATTATATTTTATTTTTAAGGTGTCTAATTAAAAAAAAAAAAATCAATTGTTTTAATTTTGAATGATGATTTTTTTGTGTGAAGATTTTACTGATGATTTTAAAAAATGCATTTATGATTTTCATACGCAACTGTTAAGACATGCTGGGTAAACCACAGTTACGGTGTTTTACAGTTCACCTGCATAAAGTTATTTTAAGGTGATGTTTGTTTACCCATATTTTGATTAAAAAAAACTTTTTGAATATGTTACTGATAAAAGCAATTTGTCTAAATGATTGAATATCGTTGGCATTGTGTCCTGAATAATTTTTTTTTTCAAAGGTTTCGCTCTCTCGTTTTATTTTTAGCGTTAGTATTTTAAATGTTTTCCAGGTTTACATGTTTGATTAATATTTGTATTATTAATAGGCTATTCTATTTATAATTGAATAGCTAATAATATTTTTTAGAGCTGTTTAAAACATTTAGGGTGCTTTCACACTAGCAGTTTTGGTGCGCACCCGGGTTCGATTGATGTCAGAGTTCGCTACGTTTGGATGATGTGAACGCGGCCTTCCGAACTCGGGTGAGCACCCGTGAACCGTACCAGAGTCCGCTTAAAAAGGGTGGTCTGGGGTACGGTTCATGTGAACTCCGGTACGGTTCGCTGCTGATGTGAACGCAATCGTACTAAATCGCGGAAGTGAACCGCTATTAATGACGTTTGATTTGATAAAAATGTGTGTTTGTGTGTGTTTCACTCATTTTCCTGACGAGCGTGACTGACATACTGCAAGCAGAGAGCTGTAAATCTCATTTCTGCTCGTCTTCAGCGTTTTTTAGAGCGTTTGCAGTACATTTGCGGCATATAGACGCAAGTGCCATTATGTACTGAAGCTTTAGAAACAAAACCAACAGTTAAAAAACTAAAATATAAAAGTGAGGTGAGCAACGCTATGCATTTCGCCGCCTTCACGCTTGCTGTCGTTACTAAGCAACGGGGTAAACAGCTGCTGCTTTGATGACGCAAACGCACCCCGGTTCGGAACCAAATAATATAATATGAACACAGTCCAGTGGGGGAAGGGGGAGGGGGGAGCAATCGAACTCGGGTTCGGTCCAGGCAATCGAACCAAGTGTGAAAGCACCCTTAGCCTAGCCAACATGTCTCATTAATTTGTAACGTGCTTCTCTTTGCGCATGTATAATGAAAACAGACACAACCAACGTCTTATCCATATACTTCAATGTTTTGCTTTAACACATAGGCTACTGTAGCTATGCATCAAAAACACTAAAAAGGTAAGTGTATGGTAACTACTAAGCTATTTATAATGTATTTGGCAATGCAATGTCCTGTGAGTTTATCAGTCGTAATTTTTACGATACTTTCGATTATCGTCTGATAACACTGACTGTTATCGATATCGAGATATTTGCGAGACATCTTCGATATACGATAATATCGTCATATCGCCCAGCCCTAGTGTCTGCACTCAAGGCCATGAGAGTCATACCTGTTAAGCTTCTCCACTGTATTGGAGAGGCAGAAGCCACAGATTTACAGACCACAACACAACGAGGGCTTTCTTTCTGGCTCTGTACAATCAGAAGACCAATGTAACCTTGGATGCAGCCCGGTATGAAATTTACCGAAAGCGCAAAAGGCCCCCAACACTGAAGACACTACCTCCTACAGAGCGCAATATGCGCCTTCATGGACGACATGCCCACCTACAGGTGCTGCTATGGAAAGCAGCAGACCAGCCTGTGGATATCACCTTGTTTGGATGGGACAAGAAGATGGGCCTAAAGGAAGGAGAGGAACTTATGCCCACCCTGGATTCAAGTCCAGTTGCTCCTCCTGCTTTGTTAGATGTTGTCAGCTGTGGTTGCAAAGCCGGGTTGAAACCTTGCACATCAGCAAAGTACAGCTGTGCAGCTGCAGGTCTGGCCTGTACCAGTTGTTGTTCCTGCAAAGGCAATGATGGTATATGCTGCAACATACTTACACAACACCGAGAACGCAAAGAGAGGGATGAAGGGCCTGAAGAAGATGATGACAGAACAGACGAGGATGGTGAAGATGATGAGGCTGGCTTTTGTTCATTAATTGTGAGGCATAGCAGTTAGCTTGAAGGTGGTAGCCAGTGTGTGCTTTGTGTGGTGCGGAGGTGAGGCCCTCTTGGTTAGCCTTGCATCTGGCGGGCTGACCCGGGTTGCCCAGACTCAGTTTTAACTCTGGCGGAGTTTTAACTGGGTCCTCGTTGGATCTTGCGGCTTGCGGACTAACCTGGACAGCCCTTCCGCAATTCAGGCATGGCCCTTGCGACTTGCGGGCCTGTCTTGTATGGCATGTATATATTTTACATGTTTGGTGTGGTGCGGAGGTGAGACCCTCTTGGTTAGCCATGCGTCTGGCGGGCTGACCCGGGTTGCCCAGACTCAGTTTTAACTCTTGCGTCTAGCGGAGTTTTAACTGGGTCCTCATTGGATCTTGCGACTTGCAGACCAACCTGGGCAGCCCTTCTGTTGCCCTAGCGACTTGCAGGGCCTGTGTTGTATGGCATGTGTATAGTGTATATTTATACATAGTTCGTTGATCAAACATGGTGATGGGGTTAGGTGATGTCATCTTATTGGGTGTCTTAAAGAGCTACGCCATTAATATGTATCGTACAGTTGCAGGATCCAAGTTATGTCAAATACCCGCATTGCTTTTTCCTCCAGAAATGCATAACATTTAGTCTAACAAAGATTCAAAAAGCAATTTTGAACCCTCAAAAGTGTCAGGAGGGGATTCAGCATCACTACACCCTGAAAACAATGCTTCAACATTCACAAGAGCACTCATGATTCTGAAATGTAAGATTATTTTGTTTACCATAAAAATAACCTAAAATTATGCCTGAAAGTAATCAAAATTTGCCTAAATAAATCAAAATATGTAATAAAATTAGCTCTTTGAAATCTGAAAGTGCCAGAAATGAAATCAGCATCCTCTAAAACATCTAAAACCACTCACATATTGTATAAATTAAATGGACGATTAAGCTAATAATGCAAATTAGCATCCGGCAGTTTCTGTATGCTGGGGACCCATACTTCACATTTCTGCAATAAAACTTTGGTGTACTCAACATTTCCGGGTTCACCTAGTTGGCTATTAGACTATATATGGATATTGTTTACTTGGAGTTGTCGACAGCTAGAGTCCACGGTGCAAAAGAGTCAGCCATAGAGGCTTGGCATTCACTGCTAACCACTCTTCGTGGGCTTCAGATTTAATTTGTAACTGAGATTGGGAGATCTGGATCCAGGGTGTGGGTGGGTTATACCTGTGTCACATGTCTGTCCTGTCATATTGAGCACATGTGGTGTTTTGTTATTTTGGGTTAATTGCTTGTGTCTCTGTCTGATCCCTCCCCCTTGTTATCTGATTAGTGCTTGATTTCTCCCACCTGTTCCCTCCTTATTTCTTGCCCTTTATAAGTTCCTTTTGTGTGTTCAGTCTTTGTGAGATCGTTGTCTTGTCTATGTCTCCCGGTTTCCTGTGATTTTCCCCTTTTGGTATGTTTAAGTTCTATTTGTTATTTGGATTGTGTTTTGCCCCATTGTGGGTTTTGTTTTGTGTTTATGTTCCTTTTTGTAAATAAATACCTTTTCCCTGCACTTGAGTCCTCGCACCAGTTTCCTTGTTTGTGACGTGACAACCTGGGGTTTTATTTTTTATTTATTAAAATTTTTCTATTTTAATTTTCTATTTTATTTATCTATATAGAAATATATATATATATATATATATATGGACCCGACCCGGGACCCATACGGGTTCGGGTCTATATACTTCCTTCCTTCCTTCCTTCCTTCCTTCCTTCCGGTGAGGGTGGTGGCGTTGGAGAGCGCTCTCTCTTTTGGGGTTTTTTCCCCTTCTTTTTTTCTGTTTCTCTTCTTTGTTTCTTTTTCCCCTACGTTAATTGCTTTTTTATACATATATTTAAAAAAAAATAATTCACAATCTTTGTTATAATACGCCGGTTCGGGCTGCCGGTATGGCAGCCGTCCCGGCGTTAGGAACGGCCTCCTTATCCCTTCGTAATGGGTGCAGGTGTGTGCCAGAGGCAGGTGTGACATTTGAGGATTTGTTGGTGGCGGTGGGACAAAAGGTTGGGTTCGATGACTGGCTTGATGAAACAAAAGGGAAAGCAGGAGTAGAAATTGGTGACTTTTTTCTTGACCTTGAGAAATTTGTTTCCTCAGTAACTTGGGCCGAAAAATGAGTAATTATGCTGAGCTTTCTCAACAAAAAAGGTTTCGGCTTAAGAAACATCTCACATTTGCTAGACAAAAAATGAAAACGTTTGGAAAAGAGCAGCTAACGAGGGGGAAAGTTAAGGACTTATAATGGGTTTAAATTTTTCTTTAATTTTTTTGTATTGCTTTTTTTCCTCTCTCTTTCTGATGGAGATCTTGCACGTAGGATCACTAAATGTGAATGGGATGAGGGATATGAAAAAACGTGTTTTTCTTTCTGAGATTATTCATTTGAAAGAGTTAAATGTTATTTTTTTACAAGAAACCCACAGTAATTTAGATAATGAAGGTGATTGGGGGCTATGGTGGAAGGGAGAGCATTTTCTAAGTCATGGGAATAATCTAAGTGCAGGGGTGGCAATATAATTATAATAAATAATAATAATTTTTGCTCCTTCTCTCAATTTCAATTTTTTTGTGGAAGAGTGAACTGGAACCTGGAAGACTCTTAATTGTTAAAGCTGAAATGCATGATATGCATTTTATTTTTGTGAACATTTATGCTCCAAATTTAGGTAATGAGAGAATAAGGCTTTTTTCTAAATTGGAACAGTTTTTCAAACAACAACATGATGGAGATTTTGTTGTTTTTGGTGGAGAATGGAACTGCACCTTAGATTTCAAAATAGATAGGAATGGGGAAGAGCCACATCCATTGTCAGCCACTTGTCTTGCAAGAGTGGTAAAAAATTTTCACATGTCAGATGTATGGAGGGAAAATAATCCTCTAGTTAAACAGTTTTCTTGGGTGAACTTTAGTAATGACACTTTCTCTGCGGCTCGTTTAGACAGGTTTTATTTATCTCATAACATGAAGAATAGGATCCTAAATACAACTATTACTCCTGTTCCTTTTTCGGATCACAAACTAATCACAGTTGAATGTAGTTTAATAACAAAAACATATAAAAGTTCTTACTGGCATTTTAATGTTAAATTGTTGGAAGACAAAACTTTTTGTGATAATTTTAAGAATTTTTGGGAAGTTTGGAAGAATGAGAAAGGAAGATATGATGATATTATTCAGTGGTGGGGGATCGGGAAGGTGTTTATTAAAGAGTATTGCCAACAATATTATTCTTATTCTACCTTGTGTTTAAAAAAAACATTGGAGAGTTTGGAACAAGAACTTAAGATTATTGAAGGGAATATGATTGTAAATGTTTCTCCTAACCTGAGGGATATGTGGACTGAAAAGAAAAACGTTTTGAATTCAATCCTTAATGAAAAAGTTAAAGGACAACTTATAAAGAATCGTTTTCTAACAAAAAGAGACATAGATGCTCCTACGTCTTTCTTTTTTAATTTAGAAAGGAAAATTAAACAAAAGATGTTGTTTTTAAAAGACGACGATGGACACCTTGTTTCAGACCCAGAAAGGATGCGAAAACTTGCAGTAGACTTTTACACAGAATTATATTCTGCTGTTCCTTTAAATGACCAATGCAGACATGAACTTTTGCAAGACCTCCCTGTATTATCTACGGGAAAAAAACAACTTTTGGAAGAGCAACTTACTTTTAATGAACTGACCTCAGCTGTAATGGAACTCTCATCAGGCCGGGCACCAGGAATTGATGAACTTCCTGCTGCATTTTACAAATGCTTTTGGACTATTATTGGTCATGATTTTTTTGAAGTTGCTCAAAAATGTGTAAGTGAAGGATGCCTAACAAGAAGTTGTCAGCGTGCTACTTTAACTTTGCTTCCAAAGAAGGGAGATCTGACATTGCTAAAAAATTGGAGACCTATAGCAATCTTATGTTCAGAATATAAAATTCTCTCCAAGTGTCTTGCTAAAAGGTTGAATGATGTATTGAATGAAATTATTCATATAGATCAATTGTATTGTATAAAGGGCAGATCTATTGCAGATAATTTACATCTTATGCGGGATCTGTGTGATTATGCTTTTTATAACAATGTTGATGTTGGGTTTTTGTCAATGGACCAAGAGAAGGCCTTTGACAGAGTCGACCATACTTTTTCTTTTTGAGACTCTTAAGGCTTTTGGCTTTGGAAATTATTTAATTACATATATACAATTGCTTTATAATGAGGTGTTGGGGTAACAGCTTAGGACCCAGGACCAGTAGTGAAAAATGAAGACCAGGAGTCAGGAGTCAGATTAATTAAAGAAAATTTTACTGAAGAATAGTTTGCAGTTTCATCAGCAGAAGCCAGCTTCAAGAGGAGTTCGTAGGCCGCGCTCCCTCTAACAGTCTCCCCGCCTCCGTCTAACGTACATACAATTTTCTGAACAGTTATACTGTTTTCAAGGTCTAGACACATCATTACTGCCATGTGGAATGATTCTGATTGGTTCTAACAACATGCAACGTAAGCAACTTTCCACACGTAGACAGATAGGAGCATATATCACTAAAAATGCGTAGACTTGATGTTGCCCAGGCCCAGATTAGTCCCCAGGGACCTCGGAGGTCACAGAAAAGCGTCTAAAGGTCTGGCATCGCCTGCAGGAAGGCCCAAATCCAATACTGAATCTGCACAAATCATACAACGCACACACACAATACTCCAGAGAATACCAGTTTTCATCAAGGTCGGGACATCTTAACTAACTATCAACAAAGCACTTCTCCAAAACATGCTGATACTACATTTAGTACAGAAGTGACTTTATTCTATAAAAAAAGAAAAGTATCAGAGAGGTACATTTCTCCCCAAAAGAGTCACATAGCTGTTACATGGATGACCCCAGGGGTCACCTCAGTAAGACATATAGTTAACACATGCTGATTTCGTTTTACTCCCTGGAGTGTATTACAACACCAAGGACAGTTGCCTGTCAGCACGTCTTGACACAGACATCAGAGCAGCTCCTGAATAATCTGGATTCAAAAGCACAGAGCAACTAAAACACTACAATATCCAAAATCACTCCTTGAATATAGAGAATTGATTTATCAAATGTAGGAAATGGTTATAACTTGATTATCATTCATTCTTATTTTAATATTGAACATAAAATCATTCTTGAAGGATATGTGTCAGATGAAGAGACAAGTGATGTTTGGCTTGACCCTTGACCCTTCAGAGGCAACTTGTTTAATTAAAATAGGTGGTGGTCTCAGTGTCCCCATAAAGGTTCAGAGGGGTATTAGACAGGGTTGCCCCATTTCAGGGCAGCTTTATAGCATTGTTCTTGAGCCTTTACTCTGTAAATTAAGAAGAGAATTAATGGGACTGCAAATCAGAGAAATAGATTTTTCCCATTCTATTAAATTGTCTGCATATGCAGATGATCTTACAGTTTTAATAAGAGGTAATCAAGATGTTAATGTTGTTAAAATGTGTTTAGAAACTTATGAAAAAGCATCCTCTGCAAAAGTTAATTGGGGGAAAAGTGTGGCTGTATGGTGTGGGCATGACAATAATGGTCCTATCCTTCCTGGAGAGTTGAAATGGGGAAGAGAAGGTTTTAAATATGTAGGGGTGTTTTTAGGATCTGAAGATTATAGGAAGCAGAATTGGGAGGGACTAGTGGAGAAGACATGTGCTCAGTTGTCTCGATGGAAGTGGTTGCTCTTTCAGCTATCCTATAGGGGTCCAGTTTTGGTCTGCAACAATCTCATTGCTGCTGCTTTATGGCATAAGATGATGATTTTAGAACCTCCAGAAGAACTGATAATGGACATTCAAAAACAATTAGTTGATTTCTTTTGGACCGGGTATCGCTGGTTAAAAGCACCAGTACTTTATTTGCCCAGGATAGAGGGAGGTCAAGGACTCATTGACATCAGATCCAGAGTTAAAGCCTTCAGACAGCTCAAAGACTCCTGTATGGTGAAGAAGTGAGCTGGTTTAGGGTAGCCTGTGGCCTACTGAGAAGAGCAGGCAAAATGGGTTATGATCGTCAGCTGTTCTTAATGGACATTAATAAGCTGGACCTCACCGGTCTGTCATCATTCTACAAGTCAATGCTGAGAGCGTGGACTCTTTTAAAAATTAGCAGAGATCTAAATGGTGAACAGAGTCGATGGTTACTGGAAGAACCTTTGATCTTTAATCCAAAAATTGACTTGGATATTCTAAAATCAACTTCTGTAAGGGACGCTTTATGGTCTGCAAATATTGTAAAAATCAGACATTTACTAACTGAAGATGGATGGATTTCTGCAGAGACTCTGGCCACAAAGGTTGGCCTAAGATCAGTCCGAGTTGTGCAGAGACTGTTGAACCATATAAATGAGTGTATACCGTTGAAATATAGAGACTCTTTATTTTCACAAAAAAAAAAGAAAATGCTGTTTCTTCTTTCCCAGACCTGGATATTGCAGCTGAAACTGGCTTGTGGCAAGAAATTGAAGGTGGCATTCTTTCTTTTAAGACACCTCAACTGGGGCATTTCAGAGACATTGGGAAAAAGGCAACTTATGTACTGTGTGTAAAAGTTATTAATCTTCGTGTCTTTGAAACTGTAAAGGAGTCTAAATGGACGGAGTGTTTTGGACCTGACTCTTCCCCGAAAGGTAGCTGGAGGACCTTGTACAAGCCTCCTATTGAAAAAAGGTCTGGAGACCTGCAATGGCGAGTTGTACATGGTATCATAGCTACAAACAGATACAGAGCACATTTTGATCCACTAGCAGGGATGGGTTGTCCTTTTTGTGAACAACAGGAGACTGTTTGCGGTTCATTTGTTTGCTGATTGTAGTAGATTATTACCTCTTTTTGAAATTCTTGGTGGGTGTTGTCAGACATTAGGAGAAGTTTACACACCTGAGTTGTATATTTACGGACCTAAATATAAACGTAGCAAGAGAGAGATTCACCACATACTAAATTTTATTTTTGGACAAGCAAAGTTAGCTGTCTGGCTGTCCCGTAAAAGTAAAATAGGTGGAATGGGACAAACTGATGTGGTAATGATTTATGAGGGTTTGATGAAGTCACGGTTAAGAATAGAATATGAATATTATCGATTGAATGAGAATACTGAAGAGTTCAAGTTAAAGTGGGCTATAAATAACTGCATTTGTGATGTTGACTGCGATGGTAATTTACAAATCTATGTATAATTATTGAAAATGGTGGTAAAAAGTTCATTGGTGTTTGTTATTTATCAATGTTTTTGATGGCTAAGTAATTTGTTTGAGGATTGTTTTTAAATTTTTTTGTAATTAAAGTCTCTCTCTCTCTCCCACGGGCACCTCTTCTGTCTGGGCATCCTTCGTGCATTTTGTGGACAAGCATGAGATAAAAGCAAGTGCTGTCAAGTGTATTACGTGTGACTGTTGAAGTTTGATTTAAAAAAGCTCATATTTCAGGTTGCTCCAGCCACCGCGCATGTGCAATCTCAAGCGCGTGTCATGTTTCTATGGCAACCCGAGCTTCCGCAGTGACAGACTCGGCTCACAGAGATAATAGCAAATAAATAATGCTGACGTCAGCGGCCACCGAACGAGCAATCGTTATTATAGTTCAAAAAGGCAAACAGTCAAAGTTATTAACTCGAGTCGAAATGCAAATCTGCAAAGATGCATTTGTCATCCGTCACCGTGACATGAAGTGGACTTTTACAGCTGAAATGATGAGTGAATTAAGCATGCTTGGAATAACAAGAGAGGAATAACATGGATTTAACTTTTTGGCAAGGATGTAATGCATCACAATCAAGTAACGTTACAAGGAAGGGAGACGGCGGCTGTTTATTGTGGAATATGTGACAATCGGGTCCAGCCGGGTCTGTGTCTTCGCGCCAGGTTCGGTTCCAGCTTTTAAATAATAGACGGGTCCAGGTTGGTTCCGGGTACTAAATTGTTGGCATTTCTCGGATCTGCACGGGTCGGGTCCAGCTTTTGAAATAATAGACGGGTTCGGGTCGGTTCCGTTTAGCACATTAGGGGTCTCTTCGGGTTCGGGTATGAATTTTTGGACCCGTGAAGACCTCTAGTGTGAACGCAGCATAAGGTAATTTAATACCGTAACAATAATCAGCACATTATACAGTCTCCCAAACATGAGGCATTTCCTGTCTGTAAAATTAATTCCACAATGATGACATATGAAACAAGTTCTCTCATACATGAATACTCATGTGGTACTCCAGGGCTTTTTTATAACTAAAATTTTTCCCACAGTGTCCACATGTGTACGGCTTCTCTCCAGTGTGAACTCTCATGTGCCTGTTAAGGCTTTCTTTTCGGGTGAAACTTTTTCCACACTGTTGGCAGGTGAATGGCTTCTCTCCAGTGTGAACTCTCATGTGTTTATTAAGGGTTCCTTTTAGGTTGAAACTTCTTCCACACTGAGGGCAGGTGTAGGATTTCTCTCCAGAGTGAACTCTCATGTGGACTTGAAAGTTTTCATGTTGATCAAAACACTTTCCACAGTGTTGGCAGGTGAACGGCTTCTCTCCAGTGTGAATTAGCATGTGGACTTTAAGGGTTCCTTTAAGGTTGAAACTTCTTCCACACTGTTGGCAGGTGTAAGGCTTCTCTCCAGTGTGAATTCGCATGTGCCTGTTAAGGCTTCCATTTTCAGCAAAACTCTTTCCACACTGAGGGCAGATGTAAGGCTTCTCCCCAGAGTGAAATCTCATGTGTCTGTTAAGGTTTACTTTTCTAGCAAAACTCTTTCCACAGTGTTGGCAGGTGTAAGGCTTCTCTCCAGTGTGAACTCTCATGTGTCTTTTAAGGCTTGCTCCTGGAGCGAAACTCTTTCCACAGTGTTGGCAGGTACAAGGCTTCGCTCCAGTGTGAATTAGCATGTGTCTGTCAAGGTTTCTTTTTAGAGTGAATTTGTTTCCACACTGTTGGCAGGTGAAATTACTTCTAGTTCCCTTATTTTTAGCCTTTTTTTGTGACAAAGTCTTTTCAGGCTGTGAGCAACTAAAAGTTTTTTCTCCAGTTATTAAATCATGATTCTTAAATTGATCTTTCTCTTCTATTTCATTCAGTACTTCACTCTCCCCTTTCAGCACCGTCAGGTCTAAGGTGAAAAGAGACAAATGCAAATTAACACCAGTTTAATGGTACAAAGCAACAAACAAAACATTTAGACATGTAAAGTATCAAAAACAACATACAACTAGATCCTATTCACATCGGCATCACACCAGTGTGTGGGTGGTGGTGTGGGGTTGGGGAGATAGCACACACATTGCTAGTGCGGAGGGCCCAGAAGTTTATGGAGGCACATTAATATAGAGTACACACGTTTTCTGAAGCCAATCATGAAATTACTGACATAATCTAACACATTTGTTTTCTGACACCGTGTCCTAACTACACGCGCCGCGACACGCGATAAACACGCAATCTTTTCCATGTTAATTAGAGTTTTTCTCTTAACCAGCCGCGACGGCGACACGCGATTAATCTAT
Organism: Gobio occitaniae; assembly: GCA_033150135.1. Classification (NCBI taxonomy): domain Eukaryota; kingdom Metazoa; phylum Chordata; class Actinopteri; order Cypriniformes; family Gobionidae; genus Gobio; species Gobio occitaniae. The sequence goes on from JARQWZ010003783.1 coordinate 107,812, forward strand.
TTTAGAAACGGTTTCTATTTGTCTGCGACGTCGCGGCTGGAATAACAACACAAAACATGGCAATGATAATCTCAGGTAGTGTATATGTGTTTTATTTAATGTCAAAAGCATGTAATGTGACTTTGAATATCATTAAGTACTCCCAGCTTTGTTAGTCGTACTAAAAGCAACAAGGGATAATTCACCTCAGATCTTGAAATTAAACAAATTGAAACAAGAACGTTCAAACTGTGAACAAGCAAGTATATTCTATGACAAAGATTGTTTTAGTAACTCAGTAAGTATTTTAGTAATGTTTAAATGGTGTAATATTTGAGAATTTGTTTATGTACTTATCCATTTCCTTGCAAGTGCCGTCAAGATTAATCTCTGGTGCCGTGCACTTGCCGCGAGAGCCCGCCCACACGCTGTTCTGATTGGCTGTGGTTTTTGATTGATTTATTGCATCTCGCAGTCGCGTCTGGTGTGGACAGACATGTTGCTTATCGCTGGAATCTTATCACGTTGCATGTAGTTAGGACACGGTGTTAGAGTCCTCAATGCCGAAGATTCTCTCTTTCAGTGGTCCTCTCACAGTATGGCCAAAGACCAGCTCTGATGGGCTGAACTTCAGATACTCCTGCACCATTTCACGGATTGAGAATAAAAGCAAAGGAACTCCTTCGTCCCACTCAGACCATGTCTCGAGGCAGTATATCCTAATCATTGCTTTTAAGGTCTGATGGAACCTTTCAACTAACCCCTGTCTCTCTGGGTGATAAGCACTGGATATACGATAGGGGTGGTGAAAAAAATCGATTATCGATTAATCGCGAGTATGTTATGGACGAGTATGAATCGATAATTACATTTTCAAAAATCGATTTTTTTATTTATCTAAACCTGACACTACCACCGTGTGTGTGTGTGTGTGTGTGTGTGTGTGTGTGTTCATTAGATGAATGTAAATCTGTCATTAATGCTGAGATGATTCTGAGGGAACACTCTAGAAATCCTCCCGCCTCGCCTCCTCTGGAGCTCAGGCACATTAACATTAGCGCGTTAGCACGGCTCAGATTCGCACACAAACACCGAATAAACGCCTTCAATCCGCAGATTTATGAGCGCGTCAGATGAGCGAGCGCAACACACATCGACGCACACATTCGCGGGAATAAAGGCGATCCTGAGGACGTGATGAGCGGATCACACACACACACACTAAAGCAGCACAGATGTCTGATAACGGGATGTGTTTACCGGACAGGCCCGTCTGATCTCCCCGGGCTCGAGTCCCGCGCTCTGCCGCTCCGCTGCACCGACCCGCGGCTCCCGCTCATAGAACTGAACGGGCCTCGACACTCCTCCGACACAAACCCGTTTTTCTTCTGTCTTTTTTTCCCCTTTTGTCTTTCTCACGTCAGGAAACGAACGAGAGGAGCTCGAGCGGTCCACGCGCGCACCGCATCCATCACGCACACTCTTGACATTTTGTCACTGTGTTCTACAGTACACTATATAAGCTGAAGCTACAGTAAGTTGTTCAAAAATGTTCATTTTGTCTTCTTAATGATTAAATTGGACAATTTTCTTCTAGAAAGACAAGGTGTTTAGGTGGAGAAAAAACTTCTTAACCTTGACATGTTTCGACTGCAACCTGCAGTCTTCCTCCACCTGAACACGTTGTCTTTCTAGAAGAAAATTGTCCAATTTCTACAGTATGTTGGTTCTGATCTACTTCCTAAAGGAAATAAGCCTTTCATTTATTTGTTATTGTTTAGTTCAACTTGATGAGTCACAACACAATGTGATGTATTCATTTCTGTGTAACTACACGACACTACACGACAAGTGCTTTGAGTTGTTGTTACTCAATAAAAGAGTTAAGTAATTCAGTAGCTGACTTTTTTTTTTTATACTGCAATCACTTTGTAGTGTATTTTCGTTTACTGTTGTGAAATGGAAAATCAATAATCGCTAATCGAGAATCGTTAATAATCGAAAATCGACTGTAATCGAATTGGGACTTCAATAATCGTAATCGAATCGAATCGGGAAATCAGACAGATTAACCACCCCTAATATACGATGTGTAATATTGAGCGATTGAAAGACTTGAGCACACAATTAAGATAGAAAATAAGCCCCCTGATCAATCTGGATGTGATCAGTCTCAGTAGAACGAAAATGGTAAAGAACTTTGTTAAAGCTTTAACAACTGCTCGGGATGTGATTTTTTCGTTGTGGAATTGCTTCCGGGTATATGGTAGCTGTGCACATAATAGTCAATAAAAACCGGTTACCAAATAGTGGCATGGATTAACAATGATGCTGAAACAGAATGGGTTAACATGGAACAGTGCTCTAGAGACAAACTTCCAATACACAAGGACATTGACTCACAATCAATCTGTCCCAACTACTATTTCTCCTGCATTTTATGCATGTCCTTTATATTAGCCTAGTTATGATTCTTTAGTTATGTTAGTGCAACTTCAAATGCTGATATCCAAAGATGATATATCATTGATTTAATGTCTTCAAATCCCCATCTTGCTTGGTATCAAAAGAAACCTTTAATTTTTGATTAAAATGTATCATAATATTTCAGCTAGGGGTGCACCGATCCGACTTTTTCAGTCCCGATACCGATACCGATGCCTGGGCTTTGTGTATCTGTCGATACCCGATACCGATCCGATACTATTGTTGAATTAATAATAAACTGTATATCTTCCACCTTATACCTTCCTTGAAGAGACTAAAGGCACCAGACTTTACTAACTAAACATAACTAAGACAAAATAACAGATGTATGTAAAGTGTTGAATTATTATTTATTTAAAAAAACAATTGTGCATTCAAATCTAAAATAGAATGTAATCAAACTTCTTTAAATAAATAAAATGTAGCAGTGGAAACACAAAACTGTGTATTGGTCAAACATACAATAGTAATCTGACAGTTACCAAACATTTTTTACACTACACATAATTGTTTAAGTTTATAATCATATCAATATTACAAAAAAGGCATTACAAATTATCAAATAGTCTTAATTTTCTGCCATATGCAATTTAATAAAAATGATCAGCTAGCTAATAACAACTTTGTTCTGGTTTCACCTCACTCCTGTCTAAATGATTGTAGGCTAGGCCTATTTATTTTACTACACATTGTCAACAGAAATAAGATTAAATACTGTTGAGAATTAAAAATAATTCTTACTAACCACTCTTGCTTAATTGGGTAAGCACACTTGTGTTCTCATTTCAGATGCGTTCTGAGTAAATTAATAAACTGATTCATGAGTTCAGTGTTGGACAGATCAGTTGTTAACCAGTCGTTAAAATGATTCGGTTCAAAGGAGTCATTAGGTCGCGAATCGGACATTATCAGACGCGTTGTGTGCGAATCCCCTGTTAGAACATCGCGAAAGATGTCAACACAGAAAACACTTCATAACTGAATATAATTTGTCTCCCGTTTATTGAAAGTATGCTTTATGTCAGCTGGTCAGAGAAGAGTCAACATTTTTTGAGCGCAATTCATACCCAGCGGTAATTCAAGGACAAAATTGTCCGAATGTGTCACGTGCAACATGGTTTCGGTCTTCCGACCTTTTGATTTGGAATTGGATTAATATGTGAAATATGAGAGAGCTAACAGCTAACACTGATTATTTTGAAGACCCAGAGAGTGTGCGCGGGGGAGGAGCTCGTTCTCTCTGTCACTCAGTCACAAGCGCAGCATCTGTTCTACATCACTCGTAAATCACAGTAACTCATCAAATTAAGCTTTGGCGGCCATCAAAAAATGTTCAATGCAGGAAAAACCCTGACTTTGCAGTAAAACCACCTCCCCTCGAAACATTTAAGTTACTTTGCAGACATTGCAAACAGCTGACGGACTAGTTGGCATGGCAAGCGTGAAATATCTCCTCCACACCGGACTCTCTGGCTCGCTCCGTGTTGTATCCAATATAAGACACACGTGAAGCTGACGAATGACGTAGGTTCTGCTGCGACGGAAAAAAAACACCTGGATCGGCTTGTGGATCTGTTCATTTTTCCGATCCCCGATCCAGCTTTTTTGTCAGTATCGCGGCCGATATCCGATCCTAATATCGGATCGGTGCACCCCTAATTTCAGCCATACCTTTGTGTAAAAACTGCACAAATTCTCCATGCCACCATAAACACGCAGATAGGGATAAAATAGAACAAGACTTTCTGCTGGTCATCTTTGATTGGTCACCTCACCAAATGGGTGTAAACTGATAGGGCCTTTAAAGGAACAACTTTCTGGGACTTTGGCTTATTAACTGTATTCCCCAGAGTTAGATAAGTCCATACATACCATTCTCATCTCTGTGCGTGCCATAACTCTGTCTGACGCACCCACGTTAGCCTAGCTATTGCAGTTGTTCCCGTGCTCCATGTATCCCCTGTAATGTTAGTATTGTGTTGTCACGAACACACTCTGACTGTCAGAGTAACAAATGAGTGGTGCCAGAGGTAATTCGGCGTCTTGTCTATCAGCTTCCAAAGTTTGTAACTCCTTGTCTGTGTATTCTGGCTCAAAACTATATGGTTCTGGATTTTGGTTTGATACAAAGTAAATATCCTCTGACAATTCCTCAAAGTCAGCCATGCAACAGTCACATTCGCTACCATCTTGCTAGTCACGTTGGTTTTGTTGACAGACGTAACAGCGGGGCTTCTCCAGTCCTGCGAGCAAATCACTCCGCCCTCCACAGAAGTAGAGCAGTGCTGCGCCTTCTGAGAATATACTCCCTAGTGTGTATACCTTTATAAGATGGCTGTGTCTCATGTAACCTTGTTATTTGTACACGCTGTGACTATACATGGGGCTTCTGCGGTCCTGCGAGCAAATCACTCCGCCCTCCGCAGAAGTAGAGCAGTGCTGCGCCTTCTGAGAATATAGTCCCCAGTGTGTATACCTTTATAAAATGGCTGTGTCTCATGTAATCTTGTTATTTGTACACGCTGTGACTATACACGGGGCTTCTGCGGTCCTGCGAGCAAATCACTCCGCCCTCCGCAGAAGTAGAGCAGTGCTGCGCCTGCTGAGAATATAGTCCCCAGTGTGTATACGTTTATAATATGGCTGTGTCTCATGTAACCTTGTTATTTGTAAACGCTGTGACTATACACATCACAACATGTAAATAGGAAAATGTTGGTGTTATTTTGTCACTTATTGAGCAGTAGGCTAGCTGGAGCCATTTACCTCCAGTCTTTGTGCTAAGCTAGGCTAGCGGTGGGTGCGTCAGACAAAGTTATGGGATGTACGGAGATGAGAATGGTATGTATGGACTTATCTAACTCTGGGTGATACACTGAATAAGCTAAATTTGGTTGAACAAATGCTATTTAACAAACTTGAAACCATTTGTTTGTTTTGTTTAAAATTGTGCCAAATTAACTAAATTTAATACATTATTATAAATTAGATTAACAACTTTAAGAATAATAGAGTCCTATGAAATTTTTCTTTTTATGATTTAATACAAATACATTACCAAAACGGTGGTAATCAAATAAAATGTAACAAACTTTTATCCTTTCAGTTTTACTAAATTAAACCATGGATTTAAAAATATATTCTTAAATAATGTTTAAATTATGTGTTATTATTAATTTTTGTTATAAAAAATTTTTTTTGGCAAGTTTTCTATTGTAGGCCTACAATAGTAATATATTTCTGTCACAATTTCATAGTTAAACCAAACGTTTATTTTGACGGGTTTATTTTGACCTATTTTCAGAGTGTATTTGACAATGGTTTTTAATCAAATAAAATGATGAAAATGTTCATTAGGGGGGATCAGCTCTAGAAATGTTCATGTCCAAATATGGTTTGTGGGACGTTAAAAACACCTCGAGCATCACGCATACTTGAGTATGTAGGCTAGTAGACGAAACAGCGCTGCTCATTCACACAGAGACAGAAGAAGCAGATCATATATTTAAATAGCAGTGTTTTGAGCTTTAATATTCACAGACCATGTCGTGATTTGATTTATTGTACAGCTCTACTATCGATGTATTCATCCATCAGTTTGCGTGTTTTACGTGACATCTGCGTTATACTGTAAATTAAATTGTCATGTCTGGATTCCCTCTGCATCACAGAAATTATTCAGCCTTAAATTATAAACGTACCTTTATCCGCACAGAGGGTGTTCCCGAACTGTATGTTTTTCCTCCTTTGCATAAAAATTTTTTTTTGCTAATTTTATATCCTCCAGGACAACACCCGGCTATTTAAGTATTTCCATACTATCCAGGAGTTCACGACGGCGTTTCGCTTTCAGCTGGGTCTGACGTATGTCTTGTCCGCCCGTCTCCATCTTTTTGTGATTTTTGCGTGTTGTTCTCCCGCCCTTCAATTCAATGCAGTTGTTTCCGGATCACGGTTTTCCCCCATTTGTATTATTTATTTTTACTCAGTAACGGGTGTGGTTTAAAATGTAGCAAAGTACAATACTTCAAACAAAACATACTTAAAGGAACTGTATGTAAGAAATGTATCTCAATTAATCATAAAATGGCCCTGATATATCACTAGACATTAAGAAATTATGTTAATTTCAAATACTTGTATCACTGACAACAGTTGTCCGGCCAGGATATTGTCATTTTAAAAATGAAGTTGCAGCCCTCAACTGATGTTGATGTTGATGTTGACATGTTGTGTTTTGGCCTGAAGCGCCACCCACAGGTAAGGTTCATCTATGTTTGGCTAACTTGTACTTAATGTAAATGGACATTTCAAATATTCATGACAGTCGAACAAAGTCATGCATGTTCGTGCAAAGTAACGTTAGGTTAGCGCAGATGGAGGAGGTGGGTCATTGAATTGAAAAGGTAACGTTAAGGAATTGTTTGGTAAATAAAAACAGCAAGTCGTCATTGCTAACATTAGTAATGCATTATCAGAGCCCGTTTCTCGGTCATGACGCTGAGGAAAACAACATTACCACGCCTATTATGGTAATGTGAAAAAGTATTTGAGACAGTAGCCTAACGTTACCTCGGTAAAAATTATTCCTCATTCGTTCTTCGCATATATAGTGGACAAAACATGCTGCAAGTTGACCTGTATGACCATTGCTAATGTTATTTAGCTTTGCTGTATAATATATTTTACTATAATATACAGTATTTTTTCATGTGGGAATGTACTGTCACATACGAGCGTTCATATTTACGATTATATTTGGCTAATCGCCATTAGTACATTTTTGCGATTCATAATTACTTCACAAAACATCGCTCTTGAAGCATAAACATAATTAACAGAAAGAAAAAAAACGTCCTGTGTACGACTCGTCACTTGCCATTGAAAGCTCCTTGTAGCAGCCTACGTTCCTGCTGGATCCTGCAGCCTATCTGGCAACCTCGAGTCAGGGGGAGGGGGAGAGGGGATACACCGCTCAACAGTAATTTGAAAGTGATTGCAGTACCAGTTTTGGCCACAGTCCTACATACAGCTCCTTTAAGTAAAAGTAAAATTACAGATTTTAAAAACTGCTTATAAAAGTTGAAGTACACAGAAAAATTACTCAATTACAGTAACACGAGTAAATGTAATTCGTTACTTTCCACCTCTGCTATCAAGGCAGACCAATATCTGAAAATGGGTTACGATTTCAAACCATCTAAATACTCGCCTCTCACTTTTCTTTCTTTTACTTAAGTTTATTTTCTTTCCGTTGAGTCTTGTGTTTTCACTGAAAAGCTTCAGATTCTCCAGCACAGGGCGCTTCAACTTCAAATGCCCACGAGACTCCCCATCCAGCCTCCAACACACCACGTGATTGGCTTCCCAAGACCCCGATCAAACGACACGACAAGACCTTCAGCGAATCAAAGACCCGGGAAAATCCCTGCAGCCAGGAAAAGGGAATTCCCCATGCAAAGACGACGCAAGACACAAACGCAAGTAACCTCCAGATTATAAACTGAACTGGTGCAATTGAGATCAAATTCAATAACCCTGCCTAAAAAAAACGACAGGAGGGTAAAATTAATTATCAATGGCTCATTCAGGTCATATGTCATAAATGCATATATTGCTAGAACTTGGGATTTCATCATTTCTCTCTGTTCAAACTCATTCTTTCTTCACTTCCTTCCTTTCTGCAACGCGTGTGAATGTGTGTTTGTGTTATATATTAGTTTTATGTGTTTGAGTAATCAATAAAGTTTTGTTTGTATTCAAAGATAAGTGTTCTTGTGTTATGTGCTTACGAATTTAATGTCTTGAACTACCGATCTATGTTACCTGGATATTTAAACAGTGTTTCACTATTGTTCGGATATTAATATCCGCTGCAGAGTTGATAGACGGCCCGTTCAAATGATTCATTTGCTCGGCCATAAAATAGACTCTCTCTCTCTCAAAATTCCCTATGAATGAATTAATTCATTCATTTGAGCTAAATACAACTGTTTCCATTTAACAGAGCCCCCTTTAAGTCAGGGGTGTCCAAAGTCCGGCCCGCGGGCCAAATGCGGCCCGGGGATGAATTTCAAACGGCCCGCAGCTTGTCTATTAAAATATATTATATGTGGCCCGCCACGGATCATTTACAAATCGTGCAGTTTCACGATGTCACCGCAAGGTAGCAGTACTAGATTTTAGGCCAGGGAAACAGTGCCCAAAGCGGAACGAAACAGCGCTGCTTGTGCTCTGCACGACTCGCGAGCTCGGACTCTAAACCTCTATGCTCTGAGTAAATAGGCTTGTTTGAGATGTGCCTCGCCTCGCCTGCAGTTCAGCCGAGACTAGGCGGCTGCTGTGAGGGGAGGAGTGAAAAAAGTGCAGGCAAGCCGGACAGTTCTCTCTTCTCGTAGTGGATCCGACACCTGCGAGATCAGAGGCGGATATTGCGGGATTCACACTCGAGCGCTTTGTTGCTGATAAACTGGATGTAATTTAAGTTCTGTTACTTTTATATGAAAATAAATATTATGAACAAGACACCCAAAGTTTTTGTTATTTATTTCCATTCGAAAGAAGTGTGTATCAATAATTTTTACTTTAATTAGGCCTATATATACATGTTTTTATATATATATTTTTATAAATATGACAACAATCACATAACCCACAGAGAGATCGCCTTTGTTAGAGAGTTTGGGAATATTCACACAAAAACATGATATCAGAGTTTTAAAATCAAACATTTTAAGGTCTGAGGTCTCCGGTATGAGCTGCGAATCTCTCTGTGATTTGATTTAATTTAAATCCAGTTAAACAGCACTGACTTAATCAACAACACTAACGTGCAAATCAGCCGATTCAGTTAAAATACTTTTCAAACAACAATTCACCAACATTTATCATGTGTTTACTGTGGTAACACCTGTAATCGTGGTCATTTGTCAGAAATGTAGGTTAATTTCTAATTTTACTTAATTTGTAATGTAGACATGTATTAAATGAGTAATAAAAGCCAAATTGCAGACTATTTTTGACATAAACTTGCTGTTTTGTGCATTTGTATTTATATGTTTATAGACTAAATACCTTAAAGCCATTCTAGATATAGAATTTTTTTGAAAGAATTGGATGCGTGTTATTTTATCCAATCTGATTGGTTCTCGTCACCTGTCATTCAACTTTCCGTTCTTGGCCACTAAAGCGAAAGTGCGTGGGCGACATCGTCACTCCGACTCCGCCAAAACCTTGTTAGGATGATCACTTTCGTAGAGATGGCAGCAGTTAAACCAAATTCTTTCACAACGCATTCGTTGGAAGAAAAAATAGGATAAAGGATCCCGGACCAACGCGATTTACAAATCCAGCAGCCGGCCAGTGACAGGACGCAGCTGCACTTGGAGCTTCACGCTCTTGTTATGAGAAACGGAGGCGGCTGGCTGGATGTGTTGTTAGCAATGCCCTTTATTGCTTTCCCTGTCTTTTATTTCAAAGTGTCGGTACTGAAGTTTTGTAGACAACAACGGGGGTAAGGGACCTCAAATCTCTGACTGAACAATGCAAACGTCATGACACTACTGAGATGACTGACTTTAATCAGAGAGTCATTGAGAAATTTGCTGGCCAGAAAGAAAGGAGAGCAAAATGTATGGTCAAGTAGTCAAAATGCTAGTCTGTTGTCGCAGTTTTCTTTTGTTTTTCCTTTCCTCGTTCAATTATATGTGGGAAATGAATGTGTAAAAAGATAAAAGTGAAGACACTGTTTTCTCTTTAATGCTTGAATTTAGTCAACATGCATCTTGAAGTTGCCAATGATGATATTGATTGTCTCTACTCGAAATCGATCTCTTCCATCATGTAGCACATCTGGATCTGCACTCTCATCTGCCATTGTTTTGTTTTTTTTGCGCGCTGGACGTCACGCTTGTAACACTGAGAAACTCCAGACACATTCATGGCTGCCCTTTCAAATACTTCAAAGCAATCATGCTGCGCTACCACAAAGTCCTGCAGAGATTAAATAAGACGAGTTGCCGTAAATATATCTGTGTCGTGCCTCTGTTATTGCTGCATAGACCAGCAGGGGCCACAGGACTCGGGGCAGGATGGAATGCTGGTAGATCCAAGCTTTAAATCTACCAGGCAGACCAGACTTGTCAACCTTGGTGAGCCAAGCCCCAAGTTATTTGTTGGAGTTCTGGATGGCGGCAGTCTTTAAACCTCATCCTTGCTCAGGTGATGAGTCTCTCAAGTCCTTGTAGGATCCACCTGCTCCCTGGGACCGATGTTGTTGTGATGGTATTTTCAAACTCTTTTCATGGGCTACCATCGCCTCCTTAGGCGAAATTTGTTTGGCATTTCTAATCATAAACAGCCATGTTAAAGCCTGCAGAAATGTTTTTCATTGACGTTATGGCAGTCCACCCTGCTTAATATTTTTTAGAGAATGTTGCCTTTGTCATTGTGCACAAAACTTCATGTCAATACATGTGTCTTAAATGTGCCCTTGTTACATTCATCCTTCAACGATTCAATGAAAACTTATGTCTCAAAAATCGAACAGGATTTTTTCACAAAAGTGACAGCCTGTTCTCTCATTCGTGAATACTCATGTGGTACTCCAGCGCTTTTTTATACCTAACACTTTTCTCAGTGTCCACATGTACACGGCTTCTATCCAGTGTGAACTCTCATGTGCCGGTTAAGGCTTTCTTTGTCAGCAAAACTCTGTCCACACTGTTGACATGTGTAAGGCTTCTCCCCAGTGTGAATTCGCATGTGCCTGTTAAGGGTTCCTTTATCAGTAAAACTCTTTCCACACTGTTGGCAGGTGTAAGGCTTCTCTCCAGTGTGAACTCTCATGTGCTTTTTGAGGTGTCCTTTTAGAGTGAATCTTTTTCCACACTGTTGGCAGACGAAAGGGCTCTCTCCAGTGTGAATTCTCAAGTGGACTTTAAGGTTTCCTTTATAACTAAAACTCTTTCCACACTGAGGGCACGTGTAAGGCTTCTCTCCAGTGTGAACTCTCATGTGTCTTTTAAGGCTTGCCCCTGGAGCGAAACTCTTTCCACACTGTTGGCAGGTACAAGGCTTCTCTCCAGTGTGAATTCGCATGTGTCTGTTAAGGCTTCCATTTTCAGCAAAACTCTTTCCACACTGTTGGCAGGTACAAGGCTTCTCCCCAGAGTGAAATCTCATGTGTCTGTTAAGGTTTACTTTTCTAGCAAAACTCTTTCCACACTGTTGGCAGGTGTTAGGCTTCTCTCCAGTGTGAACTCTCATGTGTCTTTTAAGGCTTGCTCCTGGAGCGAAACTCTTTCCACAGTGTTGGCAGGTATAAGGCTTCGCTCCAGTGTGAATTAGCATGTGTCTGTTAAGGCTTTTTCTTAGAGTAAATCTGTTTCCACACTGTTGGCAGGTGAAATTACTTTTAGTTCCCTTATTTTTAGACTTTTTTCGTGACAAAGTCTTTTCAGCCTGTGAGCAACTAAAAGTTTTTTCTCCTGTTATGAAATAATTATTCTTATGTTTAACTTTCTCTTCCATTTCATTCAGTACTTCACTCTCCTCTTTCAGCACCGTCAGGTCTAAGGTGAAAAGAGACAAATGCAAATTAACACCAGTTTAATGGTACAAAGCAACAAACAAAACATTTAGACATGTAAAGTATCAAAAACAACATACAACTAGATCCTATTCCCATGGGCACTTGAGAGACTCCTGCACCGTTTCACAGATTGAGAATAAAAGCAAAGGAACACCTTCGTCCCACTCAGACCATGGGTGCGTCTCAATCAGCTCCCTAGTTCAGTAGTCAGGGCACTGATCAGGGAGTCAGCCCATTGACTTATGTCCTGATCAGTGCCCTGACTACTGAACCAGGGAGCTGATTGAGACGCATGCCATGTCTCGATGCAGTATATCCTAATCATTGCTTTTCAGGTCTGATGGAACCTTTCCAATGACCCCTGACTCTCTGGGTGATAAGCACTGGATATACGATGTGTAATATTGAGCGATTTAAAAAACTTGAGCACACAATTTAGATAGAAAATAAGCCCCCTGATCAATCTAGACAATTCTTGGTAGACCAAAAGTTTTAAAGACCTTTGTTAAAGCTTTATCAACTGCTTGGGATGTGATTTTTTTCGGAGTGGAATTGCTTCCAGGTATCTGGTAGCTGTGCACATAATCGTCAATAAAAACCATGGATTAACAATGACGCTGAAACAGAATGGGTTAACATGTAACAGTGCTCTGTACCAAATGCCCCATTGTCAACACTAGCCTTTATGACACCCCAATCTCAGAAAAATATTGAAATAAAAAATATATGGGTTAAGCAAACTCTGGAGAGTTTGGACAAGAGTTAAAAAAAGAAGCCATGTCTATAGTAGATAACCCTGAGTTTCTACCCTGCAGGTGGGATGGTACTTTTAGATGGGCTGAGAAGGGTCTTATCATAATTGATCAGTTATTTAAGGGAAGTACATTGCATTCATTCTCTGATCTTAAAGAAACATTTATGTTATCATTGAGTAATTTCTTTCGGCATCTGCAAATAAGAAACTATATTACAACTCATAAAGACAAGGACATAATTATGGAAGCCCCAACTGATGCGGAATAGTATTTTACTGATATAGAGAAGCAATGTCTTTTATGTAAAAGTCATATCTCGCATATGTATATCAGAATATTCCTTGACTCCACAGATAATACACTCCATATAAAGAAAAAGTGGGAGTCTGAACTAAATTAAATTGAGGTTGAGACATGGGGAAGTATATGTGCAGAATGTCATAAGGGAATCAATAGTCACAACTGGAAAGAGTTTGACTAGAAAACAAAAATTAGATTTTTTAGAACACCATTGGCAAAATCAAAATTTGTTAATGGTCCAGAAGCAGAGAAATGCTGGAGGGTGTGGGAAGTTAGGAGACCACACGCATATATTCTGGGATTGTCTGAAAATATCCACATTTTGGCAGCGGGCTGAGGCTGAGATCATGAAAATTCTGCATAGACGTGCCTTCTACTCCCCTGTTTTTCTAGCTTGAAGGGACACCCCAAGATTGGTGAAGTAAAAACAAGAGATATTTTGCATGAACTCTAAGTGCACGAAAAACTATAACAATTAATTGGATGAAGCCACATTCTCCAACAATGGCCCAGTGGAAAATTGACTATTATCTGCACGATTTTCAAACTGGTCGGATCACTGCTCTTTTCACTGCATGACTATCTGAGGTATCATTCAGTCACTGCTGTGTTCACACTGACAGATGGATTGGCGACAGAAGGTTTCACACTGCATGACTGTACAAGAGGAACAATCCCCGACAACTCTCTCCGGTGCGCAAACTACATTTCACAAGCAAACACACGCAGGGCTCTCAAGTCTCACGCATTGGGTGTGAGAGATGCGCATTTCAACCTGCTCACATGCCACACCTTGCATTTCTCACGCAGAGAAATTTCCAGGATAACGCCCACCAAGTTGCACCCCTATTAGAGGAATTAAGTGAGTCCCCCATTCAGTTCAGAGGGCCCTGCCACACACAGCCAATCAGAAAATAACATTGCTGTATCCAGGTAAGATTTAGAAATTCCGCAACGACAACATTTACATTCTGATTCCAACAACATATTCTGTGATTCACGGGCTCGTTCAACACGACATTGATTCAGATGCTCACTGAAGTAGCTACAGACTGATCGACATCGAGGATATGGGAGAAGACCATATCCTACGAGAACAGTTACAGGGCTCGACATTAATGCTTGTCTGCTTGTCCGGGACAAGTTTATTTTTTGAAGCGGCAAGTCAAAGAGAATTTTACTTGGCCGACCAGACAATATCCTGATTAAAACGTTGATGATAAAAAATAACTAGGGAATCACCAAAATGCAAGAATGATTCTACATTAATTTAGTGTAAGTGGCGATCAATAGTGGATAATATATAATGTATAATGAACTGACGGTAACAATTTTGCGCTGTTGACGCTCGCGCAGCCTCTCAAGGAGAAATCACAACAAACGAGCGCCTCTCACATGAAGAAACTACAGTTAACATACACAGTTAAAATTACAAATTGAGGAGTTAATATATTTTTAACATATGATACAGTTAATCAACATCACTCAACCAAGAGTGCTGTTTTCCTGAATACCATCACAACCTAAATGGACACTAGTTGTTTATGGAACAGTCATATGAAATCAGTTAACATTAAAGCTAAACTGTGTAACTTTTTTAGTTTATTCTTAGCTAAAAACACTTAGTTCTTTCAAAAATATATGTGCTCATTAATGTATATTTACTTCTTTCAAGTAATAAAGTATTCTCGTAAGTTTATAATATGCCATTGTAAATACATACGGGTGAGGGGTTCGAATGCGGACGAGGTCGAACTGGAAGCCATGTTAATCTTGGACTAAATCGGCCACCGTAGAAGTTAAAACGAAATCAGAATTGAGAGGAACAGAAACTAATATTCCCTGGATGGTCATATACAGGTCCTTCTCAAAAAATTAGCATATTGTGATAAAAGTTCATTATTTTCCATAATGTAATGATAAAAATTAAACTTTCATATATTTTAGAATCATTGCACACCAACTGAAATATTTCAGGTCTTTTATTGTTTTAATACTGATGATTTTGGCATACAGCTCATGAAAACCCAAAATTCCTATCTCAAAAAATTAGCATATCATGAAAAGGTTCTCTAAACGAGCTATTAACCTAATCATCTGAATCAACTAATTAACTCTAAACACCTGCAAAACATTCCTGAGGCTTTTAAAAACTCCCAGCCTGGTTCATTACTCAAAACTGCAATCATGGGTAAGACTGCCGACCTGACTGCTGTCCAGAAGGCCATCATTGACACCCTCAAGCGAGAGGGTAAGACACAGAAAGAAATTTCTGAACGAATAGGCTGTTCCCAGAGTGCTGTATCAAGGCACCTCAGTGGGAAGTCTGTGGCAAGGAAAAAGTGTGGCAAAAAACGCTGCACAACGAGAAGAGGTGACCGGACCCTGAGGAAGATTGTGGAGAAGGACCGATTCCAGACCTTGGGGGACCTGCGGAAGCAGTGGACTGAGTCTGGAGTAGAAACATCCAGAGCCACCGTGCACAGGCGTGTGCAGGAAATGGGCTACAGATGCCGCATTCCCCAGGTCAAGCCACTTTTGAACCAGAAACAGCGGCAGAAGCGCCTGACCTGGGCTACAGAGACGCAGCACTGGACTGTTGATCAGTGGTCCAAAGTACTTTTTTCGGATGAAAGCAAATTTTGCATGTCATTCGGAAATCAAGGTGCCAGAGTCTGGAGGAAGACTGGGGAGAAGGAAATGCCAAAATGCCTGAAGTCCAGTGTCAAGTACCCACAGTCAGTGATGGTCTGGGGTGCCATGTCAGCTGCTGGTGTTGGTCCACTGTGTTTTATCAAGGGCAGGGTCAATGCAGCTAGCTATCAGGAGATTTTGGAGCACTTCAAGCTTCCATCTGCTGAAAAGCTTTATGGAGATGAAGATTTCGTTTTTCAGCACGACCTGGCACCTGCTCACAGTGCCAAAACCACTGGTAAATGGTTTACTGACCATGGTATTACTGTGCTCAATTGGCCTGCCAACTCTCCTGACCTGAACCCCATAGAGAATCTGTGGGATATTGTGAAGAGAAAGTTGAGAGACGCAAGCCCCAACAGTCTGGATGAGCTTAAGGCCGCTATCGAAGCATCCTGGGCCTCCATAACACCTCAGCAGTGCCACAGGCTGATTGCCTCCATGCCACGCCGCATTGAAGCAGTCATTTCTGCAAAAGGATTCCCCACCAAGTATTGAGTGCATAACTGAACATAATTATTTGAAGGTTGACTTTTTTTGTATTAAAAACACTTTTCTTTTATTGGTCGGATGAAATATGCTAAGTTTTTGAGATAGGAATTTTGGGTTTTCATGAGCTGTATGCCAAAATCATCGGTATTAAAACAATAAAAGACCTGAAATATTTCAGTTGGTGTGCATGCAATGAATCTAAAATATATGAAAGTTTAATTTTTATCATTACATTATGGAAAATAATGAACTTTTAATCACAATATGCAAATTTTTTGAGAAGGACCTGTACATTTTCACCGCTAGATGGGGGAAAATATCACAGTGTAGCTTTAAGTCACTAACATTTTAGATGCATTATAGACTGTTTTTGTTCTTTTTAAGCAGCAAAAATTGTTCCAAACAAAGATCACAGCAGAACCATAACACATCTCACAGCAACAGTGTGTTACTGAATGATTCAGTGTTTGAATGAATCGGTTGAATCAAAGATTCAATGAACTATTCAAAATCAACTGCGGCTGAATCTGAAATTGCCCCCTAAACCCTCAATCATAATTTTTTTAGTCCACTAATACAGTTCACTTGAAGGAGTGAATGAAAACGAGTGTGAGAAGTCGGACCGACGGTGTGTGTACATAAACTGTACACTCGATAGAAAGAGTGCACTGAATAACGTCCACTTTGGTTTTGGACAACACTACAAATGAATGTCCCCTCAAATAGTGCCCAATTTAAGAGTATATGGGGTATATTTCAGTATATATTTATACTGAATATACTATATAAGAGTATATTTCAGATTCAGCCCCTCTCATTCTTGAATAAACCAGCCATTTGAATTAATCGTTTGAATGAATCAATGACTCACTCATTAATACGGTCACCTGCTGCCACCTACAGTTGGTTTAGTTTCATGTTTTCTTTCCAACATTTCTTATTTGTATATACAAAAATATTTAAAACAATCTCAAAACATTTTTCAGAGTAATTTTTAAAATTGATTGGCAACAGCCCTATAGTGTCTTAATCTAATTTAATTTATCGATCAAATTTCAGAATATACAATGAAAGCTGAAGCATAGCCGATATTCAATGATTATGGAAAAATGCCCTTCATAAAAGGTAAAAAATATCACAAATATGCAGATTTAAGTACGAACACTGGTGAGAATATTGCTTTAGAATAAATTATATTTGCAATGCAAAGAAAAAGGAAAGAAAAAAGCTAAAAAATATTCCAATTTATTATGGAATATTAATTTGTAATTTGCCTCTTCTGACATCTTTAAATATTATGCATTATCTGGATAAAAAATTATGAAATAGCCTAGGCCAAAGGTTTTACATTTCACAGACACACACACACACACACACACACACACAGACAGACACACACACAGAAATGCTGAATTAAATATTTTATTTGCACAAATTAACGTGTAATTTTTCAGATCAAGTCAAGTTTATTTCTATAACGCTTTTTACAATGCAGATTGTTTCAAAGCAGCTTCACAGTGTTAAACAGGAAAATAATGCAACAGAATTTGATTCGGCAGAACAGCCGCTCCGGAGAAAACAGTTATGTCATCAGCTCATTTAAATTATCATACAGTGACAATGCGGCAGATCAGTAATTTATTTGATATAGTTAATGTAGTAATTACATTTATTTGGATATTTAGTTTAAAATTTTGTGTCCCCAACAGAGCAAGCCAAGCCAAAGATGACAGTGGCAAGGAACCAAAACCCCATCAGGTGACCTAATGGAGAAAAATAAAACTTGGGAGAAACCAGGCTCAGTCGGGGTGCCAGTTCTTCTCTGGCCAATTAACAAACAGTGTATGATTATTATTCTGGCAACTTTACAGGTCAGAGGTCATAATAGATTGGAATATTCAAAAGATCGGAGTCATCACGCCGGAGACTGGTTTATTGAGGATGCCGTGTCCATGAGGCAGTTTCAGGGGGAGCCTAATTGACACAGTCTCTGCAGACACTTCAGGGTCATGTGTTGGTCATGTCTAGCCGCAGGCCCACCATCTGATCTGGATCCGGCCCAGATCCGGCTGACTGCAGTAAATCTCGGGATTAACAGAGAGACTAACATTAGCGTAGATGCCATTTCTTCTGATGATGTAACGAGTACATCAGGTGTTATGGGAAGTGTTCCCGGTTCCGGCTGACCTAGTTAATGCAGCCTAACAATCATTTAATTGATTTAAATAATATCAATTAAAAATGTTTTATGTGTATGCCATAGTAAAGAGAGTTTTTAGTCTAGATTTAGTTTTTAGTCAAGATCAGAACCCTGTCTCCACCCAAACCCCCGTCACCGCCAAAATCTCACTCTGAACTAGCGATTTGTTCATTTTGAATCAATCTTTAATATGACTCGAGAACAACGAGTTGTCTCAGAGAGCGATTCATTTTTGTGTTGACTGCGCATGCGGAACTTCCCATATATTCTGTACAGGAAACAGAATTGATTAGTTCATCTCTCGAGTCTTCAAGTTTGAGTCATTCGTTCATCAAGTCCCAGCCCATAGGCAAGGCTATGCAGTAGGGCTGTAACGATTTGACCAAAAATAAAAACCTTGATTAATTGAACATTTTACCTCGATTACGATTAATTAACGATTATTTTGCTTTTGTTTCTAATGAAAAAGTGTTTCTGCACTCCTCTCTGCACGCGATCTTCATGTGATGTGCGAGTTTCTGTCTGAGTGTTCGGACGCAGGTGAAAGTGATCTGCCTTCAGGGTGCGCGCGCATTGTCAGAGACGCGATACGGCTCGGCTCTCTGTGTCACAGAAAAAAGCTCATGAGCACAGAACGGATACGTTTTCCGTATTGTTGTTTTTGAATAGTGCACAATCGCTTTAAATGTTCAAACTGGCAAGCCTTTAAACACATTAATTTGACAAACTTTATGAGGGCGAAAGCGATCTTGCTTCGGGACTTGCGTGCGCCGTCTGTGTGTGTGTGTGCGTGTGTGGCAGCGCATAGACTATAAGAATGGCAATTAACTTACCTGTATAAACTATGTAAAACATGCAGTTACTATAGTGATTCTGGGAACCTATAAACAAAGATGCTCCTGCATCTCTGTGCGTAGGGTTCTTGCAGGTTTCAGTAAGTCAAATTTAAGACCTTTTTAAAACATTTTAAGACCATAAAGATTGAAATTTAAGACCTATACGACGCATTACCAAAATTATTTAAATCAAAGAAGAAAAGAAAAAAAAACATTTTATTTCAATGAAT
Organism: Gobio occitaniae; assembly: GCA_033150135.1. NCBI lineage: Eukaryota > Metazoa > Chordata > Actinopteri > Cypriniformes > Gobionidae > Gobio > Gobio occitaniae. The sequence continues at coordinate 127,377 of JARQWZ010003783.1, forward strand.
TCAGTCATTCACGGGGGTTTCCGTTCATCTTCGGAACAGAAATGAAGATATTTTAGTGTAAATCTGATGGCTCTGAAAGGCCTCCATTGGCACAATGGTACTCTACACTCTCAAGACCCTTAAAAGGCACTAAAGACGTCGTTACAAAGTCCATCTCACTACAGTGGTTCTACAATAACTTTATGAATCGGCGACAATAGTTTTTGTGCAAAAAACCCCTAAATAACGACTTACATAGTGATGACGATTTCAAAACAAAGCATCATGAAGCTTCGAAGCGTTATGAATCACTGAGCCGAATGATGATTCGGATCACATGTCAAACCGCCAAACTGCTGAAATTTGGCGATTCAAACCGCTGAATCGACTCAGTGATTCATAACACTTCGAAGCTTCATGATGCTTTGTTTTGAAATCGTCATCACTATATAAGTCGTTATTTAGGGTTTTTTTGCGCACAAAAACTATTGTCGCCGATTTATAAAGTTATTTTAGAACCACTGTAGTGAGATGGACTTTGTAACGACGTCTTTAGTATCTTTTAAGGGTCTTGAGAGTGAACGGTGCCATTGAGCCAATGGAGGACTTTCAGAGCCATCAGATTTCAACTAAAATATCTTCATTTCTGTTCCGAAGATGAACGGAGGTCTGACGGATGTCGAACGACATGAGGGTAAGTAATTAATGACAGAATTTTCATTTTTGGGTGAACTAACCCTTTAAAATGCTTTATTTTTTTTACAAAATGAAAAGTGTATGCATATAACATTATATATTAATGTTTATATATTAATGAGACTAATAATAATTATTATATTCGATAAATACAAATATTTAACAAAATTAGAAATATTACTATTACAATAACATTTTAATTATTTAAAAATTAAAAAAAGAGTATTTAAGAATAAATATAACAATAATAATAATACTAATAATAAAATTTATATTTTACAGAAAACTTATTTTACAAAAAAAAACTGCTGGGTTACCTGCTGTTAATATGCAGACAGCCTATGACTAAAAATCATTAGAAAGGTCTAAAGATTTATTGTAAAAAAAAAAAAAAAATTCCTGTGCTTTTTATCTGTGATATCAATTTCTTAAAAGTCTATGCATTTAATATGAAATATGAGCCTCTTATGCATCTACTGTGGGGGAAAAACTGTACATTGGAGAAAAACATATGGATTGTCATATACATTTATTTAGAGAGAAGTAGGGATGCATGATATATCGGCAACATATCGTTATCGGCCGATAAATGATTATTTTTTATGTTATCGTTATCGGTCCAATAAGAAAATTTGACCGATATAGTCAAGCCGATAGATAATGTATTATTTCCTTCAGCTGAGACGGACGCGCTGTCCACCATGATGGGTTTGAATTGCTCTAAATATGTTTGGAATCACTTCGAAAAGGAAAATACAGTTATGTGCAACATGTGCAGCGCAAGTCTTCTCTAATCTACATAAAATGATAATGAGAATAGAATAGGCTGTAAAAGAGCGTTGTGTTTCAGCGCGTTTGTTGAGGGAAGAGCGCGCCCACGGAGTTACACCGTCATGACGAGCACAGTCAAGTTCGCTTGTGCATTCACAGCCTTTTGTGCCATTGTAAGTTGTAATATTATATTTATTATTATTCTGTGTATGTAATATCATATAGGATGCGTTTGGTTGAGTTAATAAACGATGCAGTAAAGCACTTCATTGTACCGGTCTTTAGCTTCAGCGCGCGCCCACGGAGTTACACCTTCATGACGAGCACAGTCAAGTTTGCTTGTGCATTCACAGCCTTTTGTGCCATTGTAAGTTGTAATATTATATTTATTATTTTGTGTATATAATCCCATTTAGGATGCGTTTGGTTGAGTTAATTAAAGATGCAGTAAAGCACTTCATTGTACCGGCGCGCGCATTTCAAACAGAAATGCACAGCATTAATAACTACTGGGACTGTCCTATACATAACACTGCAATGAGAATATTTCTGTTATAAAACGTAGTGAATTCTCTGGGTTTAGTTGTTTTTCAGCGCGCTGTTGTGGGAAGCGTCAACAACGCATTCTGACCAGCACAGTCAAGTTCGCTTGTGCATTCGCATCATTTTAAGCATATGTAAGTCGTAATATTACGTTTTTGTAGTATAAACATCTGATTAAAGTCATATAGGATGTGTTTCGTTAAGTCAATAACCCGCAGTGCTTCACTGTACCGGTGATCATCTTAAGTTTCAGCACGCTCTCAAACAGGGGAAGAGCATCCACAGGAGTTATAACCCTTCACCTATGCGTGATTTTGTGCTAATATAAGTTGTAATATTATATTTATTTTGTATAAATATCTGATTGTTCTCATATATGATGCGTTTAGTTGTTAATTAAACTTCTAAGCGCTTCAGTTTATGGTTGTTCGTTCATTCTCTCCAGCTTCAGCGCGCTCTCAAATAGCAACATTATTCCTAATAGACTAGACTAATATTACAGATGTTTACTATTACTGTAATATTAAACATATTTTTTTTTCAAAAACACAGAAGCATTATTTTTTATAATTAGCACTTTTATTGTTCTCGTATCATTTCCATCAACAATATGGTTTGATTAAAACCATTTCTTTATCGTCTGTGCGGAGGTTATTTCATGCACTTGCATTCTGATTTTTTATTATGCAGCCTAAGTAATGCTGTTCAATTACTTGTTTGCATTATTTAGGTATATTATTTTTATTTTTTAGACAATATAATTTTTGGTAACATTTTACAAATAAGGTCTCATTTTATTAATGCATTAACTATCATGAACAAACAGAGAGCAATAACCTTTGTTTCTTTTAGTAATAAAATGTTTGTGTTTTGTAACAGTCCATTCACAGTTCATACCTAATGTTAAAAGACACAACTTTGGGTCTGAATATGTTGAGATTAACATGAACTAAAATTAATAAATCCTGTTGAAGTATTGTTCATTCATTGTTGGTTAACTAATACTAACAAAAATTAAACCTTATTGTAAAGTGTTAAAAAAAAAATTTGGCCATAGGAGTGTAAAATTAATTTGAAAAGGTAAGGAATCTCACACTGGTTCAAATAGGCTACTGTAGTGTATAGGTTTGATTTATGTTGAAGTGTTTGGGACATGGCTACTGTAGTGTATAGGTTTGATTTATGTTGAAGTGTTTGGGACATGGCTTTTAATGGTGAGCCTTTTGTTTTTGTAATCAGGCTCTCAGAGTTTATTAAAATTTGTATTTAGATTTATCGGCCAAAATATCGGTCATCGGCTTTCAAATATTAAGAATTATCGGTTATCGGTATCGGCCAAAATGTTCATATCGGTGCATCCCTAGAGAGAAGTATTATTTTTCTTATTTGTTACGCAAACATTTCATTCACACTGAAGCCAGAGGGCGCCCTCGAGCAGAATCTCCAGACTTGCCTCAGAGAAGTAATCGTTAGCCCTAATGTGAAGCTAGCGATGTAGGATAAACAGAAGATAGAAACGCTTTGACTGATGAAATGAAGACAATAAACACGACTGCATCGATATGTAGCGTCTGTAGGAATTGTGGATACAGACACATAGTTTAATGAATCTTCCAAATGATTCGATCAAATGAACATCCCCTTCACAAAGCCCAATTCAGCTCCAGACCCCAGGAAATCGACCATCGATCACAAGAGAGATGGAGGCTCCATTCTGCCCGGAGCTACTAGTTGTTGATAATAATTAACTGACTTCCTATGGACTCTTGTTCAAAACCTAGTTAAAGAGGACAGAGGACTCGTTGTGATCACAAGACAAAGAAACAACCAGATCTCTGTCTTTTCAATGACCGGTAAATGAACTCCATGTGTCACACAGCTAAAACTCCAAGCAAACTCACAGAAACTGATACATATGGAGTGCATCAAATCACTGATTATTGGACTTTCATTCAAATAGCCTTCGATATAGCTTATTAGTGTGTTACAACTGATACACGTGACTATTATGCATGTATTTTACTCCCAATTCATGCAATTATGTAGCTATTGAATGAGTGGATGAAAAGGCATCGTGTTTGATATTTTTGTGTTCGTATGGGTGTAATCCAACAGATGAGCTGAATTAAATCTTTATAGAATGGATCATGTCCTTATAGTAAGAAATTAGGTCTAAATTTACTCCCTGCTTAAGAGCAGGAAACTAAATTACTATAGATAACCCAATTTTATGGGAGGGGTGGAGACACAGTCACCCCTGAACCCTAATTGGCCAGAACCCATCCAGGGGATGGGCAAATATTTTAGTTTAATCTCAGAACACGAACAAACAATCCAGTTCAAGTTCGGTTCCAGTTCACGTCACATCTAGTTCGCGGCCTGTTCAGAGCCAGCAGTTCAAGCCGGTTCAAGGCCTGTTCGTTTAGAGATGAGTTGAGTCCTAGCAGTTGACAGAGTTGAGTTCTGAACGGAGAGCTCCCAGGAGACGATCTGACGATCGTGGCAGACCAAGATCAGAGAAAATGGGTTAAACGACGATTTCATTCAGGCCATCTGCTCTTCTCTCACTTTCCTTTCTTTTACTTAAAGTTTATTTTCTTTCCGTTAAGTCTCTGGTTCTGTTAAGTTCCGCCGCAAAAGTTTCTCAACAACGAGTTTCCAAAAGCGCGTTTCAACTTCAAACAACGTCCACAAGGCTTTCATCCAGCCACAAACACACCACGTGATTGGCTTCCCAAGACGATCCAAGACATGACCAGACCTTCAGCGAATCAAAGATCCGGGAAAACCCCTGTCCAGCCAGGAAAAGGGAACCCCCTTGTCAGACGACACACGAGACAAATGCAAGTAATACCTCTAGATTCACAGCTGAACTGGTGCATTAGATCAAATGTAATAACCCTGCCTAAGAAACGATAGGAGGTTAAATTACTGATCAATGGTTTCTTCAGGTCATGTGTCATAAATGCATATATTGCTTAGGATTTCATAATTTCTCTCTCTTAGAACTTATTCTTTACTCACCTTCTTCCTTTCTGCAACGTGTGAATGTGCGAGTGCGTGTGTTTGTGTTAGATATTAGTTTGATGTGTTAGAGTAATCAATAAAGTTCCGTTTGTATTCAAAGATAACTGTTCTTGTGTTATGTGCTTATCAATTTAATGTCTTGAACTGCCGATCTAAGTTACCTGGCTGTTAAATAGTGTTTCACTATTGTTCGGATATTAATATTTACGGCCCGTTCAAATGAATGCTGGAAGAGTCATTTGCTCGGCTGTAAAATAGACTCTCAAAATTCCCTATGAATTAATTCATTCATTCATTTGAGCTAAATATACATGTTTCCCTTTAACAGAGCCCCCTTTAAGTTCTTACATATCGGCGGGCGAATAAGTTAAGGTGTAAACATTAATTCTGAATTATTTATAAATTATAGTGTCATTCGAGTCTCTTTCATTTTAATTCAATTCCCCGTTGAGTTATTATTTTATCTGACTCAAAGTCGCTACAAAGATATGGTGTATTTGAGTTCTTCAAGCCTTCACTATTTTCATAATAATAAAGGTGTGCAGTGCTGATTGAGTGCAGACTTTATCACTGTATAGAATAATATAAAACAATGCATGTCCTGCCTCATTCTGTCCAACAAAATACAACGTTAATAATCGTAGACGTATTTCGGGGGCAGGTATTGCATTTATCACGGGATTTGTAGTTTTATCACCACGTACGTGTACCAACACCAATATCCCCCAGAAAGAACTAATACACACCGTACGAACGCTCTGAGGGCGGCGTAGCAAAGACTCTAGAGCTCCGCTTTGTAGTCTACGATTTTATACATTTTTGCTACTGTGTAACGTTAATAACTTTCTGCGGCTAGCATTTCTGGAAATGAACGAGGATAAAACCTTTTTTTTTAGACCTAACTAAATGAAATTTAAGACCTTTGATGAAAATTTTAAAGGCGTTCTAAGGCCTTAAATGACAAAATTAATTTTAGACATATTTAGACCCCGCGGTAACCCTTTGTGTGCCTGCAAACTGCACTTGATGTGGAAGACAGGGCGGAGTCACGTGACTAAAACCAGAATAACCGACATTTGGAAAAATACGTCAGTTAGAGGTTCTGAAATTCGGTTTCGATTAATCATACAGCCCGACTACATGTGTGAACTGCCAGTGTGAACAATCTTACAGAGATGTTTGCAATTATCACATTATTTTCAATCTTAACATTCACTAACCTTTCACAATTCCGAACAGGTTGGGATGACCAAAATCTTATTTCATGACAGTAATGGTGCGTTCACACCGGACGCGAATGACGCGATTCGCGCGAGTGATTTACATGTTAAGTCAGTGCAAAGACGCGAATAGACATTCTGCGACGCGAATGGCACGAATTGAGCGTTTGACGCGTGATTCACGCGAATCGCCCAAGTTGAAAAAACTGAACTGTGGCGGATATTCGCATTGCGCTAACCAATCAGGAGCTTGATCTAGTAGTGACAACAATGAGAAAATCTGGTTTATATTAATCATATATTAATATCTGGTTCAGACAAGTGTGCATATGATTATCACTGTGATAACATTAAATTACATGAAACACAACCCAGTCTCTTTTTGTTAAATGCAATTATGTTTGATCAATAATACAAAAGTATAAGTAAAAGGTATAATAAGCTACACATGAAAAAGCAAACAATTCAGTCAAACAATCAAAGTCAGTGCTAGTCGGCTACAACGGTAACGTAAAGTTATAGCCTAAAAATAAAAAAGTAATGAAACTTCACTTTGCCCTCAGCCTAAACGATTTGCCAGGGAACAAATTATAGATCCATGAGACCAAAGATCGCCTGTTACATCTACACAAGACGAAATATAGCTTGAGACACCACAGAGACATCAGAGCCAGCGGCAGAAGGACTAGCCGAGGAAAGGCTGCTCTCTTCCGGGTTAATGAGCGCTGAGCGCCACTGATCCGCTGGAGCTCACAACTCCGAAAACAGCAGATAAAATGTTCAAATAGGCACTCTTTATGTAAATAAACCACAGATTTGAGCTTTAAACAACTACATTATCGCCTGAAAAAGTCTTAAAACTACGTTTTGTCACACATTAACAGTAGAATTTTAACAAAAAAGACGTGTAAACACAGCCCATGTCAGCCATTTCTCAACGCCGCTGGCAGAAGCCCCGCCCATGACATGAATTCGCTCCTGTTGTGAAGTGAATGTCACGCTCGGTTTACTCACTTCCGTTGTGAACGCATCATAATAGTTTCATGAGTAATTTAATATTTTTAAATAAATTTTTAATTACAATATAGATTTAAAATTTAAAAAAAAAATGTAAATTACAAACAATGACAAAAACAGTGCTTTATTTTCAGCTACAGTTTGAAAATCAAATGTTTAAAAAAAACTTCATAGTCTTCACTCTAAATTACACTGATTCTTAATAAATATATTAAAGTTATTCAGTCAAGCATGGGGCGGTTTTCTATTTTCTTTTGTTGTTGGATGAACATTAATCACAAAGAATATTAGGGCCGGCCCTTTAATGCTGCGTTCACACCAAACGCGAATTGAGCGTCAAAATCGCGTCTACCGCGTCTAGTTTCACGCGCGTACATTTTGAAAGCATTCGCGCGTCAGCAGAGAATTGGACGCGCGTAGAAATCGAGCGCTGGAAGCGAAATTGACGCGCATTCAAGGCACTCCAGGAGAAATATGTCATAAAACACCACTCTGCCTCTTTTAATTTTCATTAAACATATATATTAAGCATTAATAGCCACACAAATGTGGTCCAGGCAACTCCTACATTATCTTCACTGCATGTATGTTTAAATATCCTTAAAATATAAAGTTATGAAACTTCTCTTTGCCCTCAGTCAAAACGATTTGGCAGACAACAAATTATATATTCATGAGAGCAAAGATCGCCCGTTAGATCCACACAAGACGAACCACTACAGGACATCAGAGCCAGCGGCAGACGCCAGAAGGACTGGCCGAGGAAAGGCTGCCTTCACTGGGGTTATGAGCAGTGATTGCCCGGTGATCGCCTGGATCTCACAACTCCAAAAACACAAGATTATTTTTTTTAAATAGGCGCTCTCTTTATAAATAAACCACAGATTTGAGCTTTAAACAACTACATTCCCACCTGAAAACGTCTTAAAACTACATTTTGTGACACAATACTACTGTTTTTAATTTATGCAGGGTTTCTCATACACGTCACTTTACCACGTGACAGCAGCAAGCAGGCTCCTGATTGGTTAACGCGGCGCGAATTGACGCCAAAGTTCAAATTTTTCAACTCGGGCGTCAGACGCGAATTCGCTTCAAACGCGTGAATGCACAAAAGCACCATTCGCGTGTAACGCGCGTATCGCGCAAGACGCTCAATTCGTGTCCAATTCGCGCCATTCGCGCGAACTGGACGCGCGAATGAGGCGGATTCGCGTCCTTCGCGCCGCGCGTAACGCGCCTCCCGCGCCGCGGGACCTCCAGACGCGCGTCAACGCGCCTTTCCATTGACTTAACATTGAAATCACTCGCGCCAGACGCTCAATTCGCGTTTGGTGTGAACGCAGCATAAGAGCTGCACGGGCCAAATACATTGTAACACATCCGAATTCTCACTCAACTCTGTAAACGTTCACTAAAGACATATCCGACTGTGTTTAGCTGAATACTGACCAGACATGCATTTTTACATCTTTTTGACCATTCAAACCCAATAATCCGTGAAACTGACATCGAGATCGCATGCTATCGGAGTGAAAGGCGTGTGCTTCAGGTCAGAGTCTGGCAGCTTTATTTTCTCCTGCATGCGTTTCTGTTACTTTCTCTGTCATGCGCTGCGCATATATATTCCTCTTCTGCTTCCAATGTTTAGTGAAGGGGGGAAGCAGAGCTCACACACACTCACGTCCTGACTCCTGCTGTCACACATCAACGCAAAATAAGAAGTACTGCTATTATTAGAGGGCTGTCATTCTTAAAGTACCGGTACTAATAAAATGTACTTGTACTTTTCTAGTAGCGGTAAATCGTGCAACACTAGTCCCGACAGCAAATGATCATGCGCCAATGACAGCACCTGCTGATGAAAAACTGAAGGAACATTCCACTCGTAGTATTATTTTTATGCCACCTCCGCATCCGTAGTCCATCTTTTACCAAAAATGATACATTAGGTGCGTTTATATGGAGCACTGTAATCAGTTTAAAAGTCCAATCCGAATGAAAATGCTCCACAAACACCTCAGTCAGAATAAAAATGGCCAAACCGAATGAAATTGTAATCGGTTTGAGAGGGGTGGGATAAACCTTTTCATGAACCGATCAAACGAAAAATTCCAGCATGTAAACGACCTGATCCGATTACTGTGAGATTCAAGCTACTGGAGAGGACGTGTCGACATTTCTCTCTGTTTCTCGTAAGTTATATAGCTTATAAAAAAAGTTCAAAAACTGCTTCAAATTGGTTAAGTAACATTACCCACAGTCTTTAATTACTTGTGTTAATATTTATACCTTTGTGATTATGGTATCTTTCCTTAATCATCTGAAATATTTATGCATCTAGCCTAACGCTAGTAATGATGCTGAGCACATCTTGAATGCTTTCATTCATGTTTCACCGTATATCCTATGTTTTTATTAATAATTTGGGTGAATTTTATTGTTAATTTTGTGTTTTTCAAATTAAATTAATTGAATTCATTTTGAGTCCGCATTCATTGTTCACAGCTGTTGAAATACTCATTGTATAGGACATAAATTAGGTTAAACTACTGCATCTCCGCCCACAGAAAAATAAATAAATATAAAAATGACCAACACAGAACTATTGATCCACAAACGTTGTAATTTGAAAGTCAGCACATGTAAACACCAGATCGGTTTAGATAACGTCTTGTGTAAACAGTCCAGCGAATCTTTCAATCGGAATGACAAAAAAGTGCACATGTAAACGTGGCTATTGTTAAGTGCAGGCTTGTTAGCCAATTTAAAGCTTTTTACAAGAGAAGCGTCATTGTTTTGAGCTTCAACAAGTTTTCACTTGGATCATCAAATCATGGAGGCCCCACCTTGCAATTTACAGGACTTAAAGGATCTGCTGCTAACATATTGGTGCCAGATATCACAGCACACCTTCAGGGGTCTAGTGGAGTCCATCAGAGACGGGTCAGGGCTGTTTTGGCAGCAAAAAGGGGGACCAATAAAATATTAGCTCATAATTCAGCTTTGAGAATGAGACCAACCTGTTTGTTCCTCAGTTTCTTCATCTTTCACTCTCAATTTGTCTCCAATCTTCACGTCTTCACTCTCCTCTTTCTCTGTGTGTTCCTCAGATTCTTCCTGTTTCAAACTGAATACATTTTCAATCTTTATGTCTTCTCTCTCCTCTTTAATAAACTCCATCTTTATAATAGTGTCATGTGGATCTCAGTCGCTTCTCCAGTTTTTCAGGTGTGTCTGACCTGTTTAAGGTGAGAATAATAACAGGAAAAAAATAAATCCACACTAAATCTCTCCTAGTTCAGTAGTTCAGCGCACTAGCAAGAGAATGATAATTTTTTTTTATTTTACCGAACTTTCAAAATGACGGAATTCAACAGTTAAGTTGCTTTCACATTTTGTTTTAAAACAATTGTAATACAATTGAAATATAACAATTGAAATAAAATGAAAAAAAGTTTAATTTAAATTTAAAGGGCATCACAAACATGTTAAATTCATTTCACACTTTTTTGAAAATGAGCACAATTGGCTTTTGAGCTACTCCATTTAGTTTGATGAATATAACATTTCCCTAATAACACAAACAAATCAATAATATATTTTTGTTGCCGAGGTGGGCGAGCGAGAGGCGTGGGAGGAGTGAGTGATTTCATTTCAAGTGTTTGTTCTTTAAATAAGCTTGGTTTTTGTTTGTTAGTTATTTGATGCTATAAAAACGGGGGTGTGACGTCATGATTGACAGCTGAGATCGACGGCTTCTCTGAGTGGAGGTTTTTTTCAGGATTTTTGGGAGTAAAGTGGAGCTTTAGCCTTAATTTCTACATTTCCATAACTGTTTATTTCACACCAATATAATGAATTGTTCTGTATCTGTGAGAGTTTGGGCGGGCTTTTGATAATCACGCCTCTCCTTCCTGCTCTCTACTGCACAGACTCCTGTCCCAGATGATGTTTTAAAAAGATTATTATTATTGTTAAATGCCAAGGTCCAAAGCAAAATTGCAAAGGTTACTTACAATTAAATAATACGGTCCCAAATCTGCGCAAGATGTCAGTGCCATATTCGGACATCTGGAGGCTTCACTTACTTCAGCAGAAGCGGATGAAGTCACGTCGTCCATATTTTTTTAAAGTCTAGGCTAGGGTCTGAACTAATGTTGGAAGAATTTTTAAACAGCTCTGCAATGGAGGAGGGTTTACGTAACTGGGTTGAATATTCATAGTTAGGGTATTATACAAACTAGAGTATTTATGTTACAATAACTGTTACATTTGCATATTATATTTAATGAAAACAACAAATTAAAAGTGTTGAGAAGCAGCTGAGGGCTGTCATGTTTTATATTTTACTTTATTTACCTCAGCAATGTTTACTGTGCAGCTGCACTTGGGAAGGAAAGCACACGAGATGAGACGCTACAAACCCCATTGATTAAGAATAGCCTACATTTATACATTAACAAATTATACATAGTTAACCAAATCAAAATGTATTTTCATATTGAGGTGCATACACAGGTGCAGCTTCAAATCTGTTCATAGTCAGGTATATTTAAACTAATAAAACTAATGAACAATGTTTTGATTATATGTTTAGATACATACTGTGTGTTTTGTAAATGTATATGCTTATTATATGGTTTTGAATTTGAGAGTAAAGTAAATTACAATATTAATTTATCACTTCAGCTGATATCCCTACTGTGCTCATGTTTGAAAGAGTGAAATGAGCCGCTCCTTCTGTTACTCATGAGTTTATTCTGTTACTTTACTCACACAGCGCTGATAAATGTTAGATAAAGCAATGCAGTGTTACATTTAATAATAATACATCATTAATTTAAACACTTTAAACGCTTAAAACACAAACCTTTCTCCAGCCGAATCTCAACAGATGCAGGAGCGCGGCGCGGCCTTATGGCGTCACATCACCGCTCCAAAATATAAGTCCCGATTACACGCAGCAGTATCTAAAATCACAAAAAAACATTAAAAAAAAATATTTAAAAATAAAATAAAAAGATGACAAAATTCAGATTTGAATGTATTAGTGAAATACATTTAAGAACACAATAGTAAGTTAATAATACAGTTCACTTTAAGAATTTAAAAAATAAGAGTTAAAGCAATAACACAATGCAGCCACTTCATTTTTGTGTTTCTTAAAGGGATAGTTCACCCAAAAATGAAAATTATCCCATGATTTACACACACTCAAGTCATCCTAGGTGTATATGACATTCTTCTTTCAGACGAATACAATCAGAGTTATATTTAAAAAAGTCCTGGCTATAATGAGGTTTATCAGCTTTATAATAGCAGTAATAGTTGCTCTGTTTTTGAAGTCCATAAAAATGCATCTGTCAGTCAAATAACTGCTGCACATGTCTCTGGGGGGTTAATAAAGGCCTTCTGAAGCGAAGCGATGCGTTTGTGTAAGAAGAATATCCATATTTAAAACTTTGTAAAGTAATGTTTCTGTGCTCTCTCCTTTGTGACAGTATCAAATATAGGACTAATATAACCAGTAAAAGAGTGAATATAAATACAAAATACAGGGTCCGTCATTAAGCCTTGTCGTGTGCTTGTCCAGATTTTTGTGTGTGGTGTAAATATTAATTATTCTGAAGCAATATTGTCATCAGTGTGCTGTCAGCTTTAGCATACTTAAATCTGAATAGTTTAGATATTTACACCGAGGGCATTTGTTTTACCTTTATAAAGGGCATTTCCCCTAATCTTATTTTATTATAATAATCAGACTGTTACCATCAAACTAAATCATTTACTTTGAAAAATTACAACTGCATCAAATAATGTTATGAGATTCTTTAACTATTTTTTGAAGATTCAAATAAGAAATGTTGGGGGGAAATTATAATTTTAAATTTGAAATTCAACCGCCAGTAGGTGGTGGCACGTGACCATCTTAATCATAGATATGTATACGTAGAATACGCCATTTTCGAACGGTCAAAACCTG